>CM056049.1:725007742-725215590 GCA_029574335.1 Rana kukunoris | reverse complement strand
AAAATGCGAAAATATTCTCAACCTAAAATGTGAGTTGTGGTGTAGGTAACGTACTGCTTTAAGGGGAGTTCCACCCACAATTTTCACTTTTAAATATAAATACCCCTGTAATACACAAGCTTAATGTATTCTAGTAAAGTTAGTCTGTAAACTAAGGTCCGTTTTGTTAGGTTGTTACAGCATTTAGATTATAATCTAGAAATAGACCGTGGCCATCTTAAGTGTGGGCATCATGAAGCCAGACTGTATGACTTCCTGGATTTCAGCTTTGCATATCTCGCACATGCTCAGTGCTGCACAAGCAATGTAATGGGTTTCAGTCAGGTTTGCAAGGGCTACTGGGAAACATGATGCCTATCCCAGAAACCCTTGCAAATAGCCTTGTGACTTAATAGCCTAGGCCAGGGATCCTCAAACTATGGCCCTCCAGCTGTTGCGGAACTACACATCCCATGAGGCATTGTAAAACTCTGACATTCATAGGCATGATGGGAATTGTAGTTCCTGAACAACTGGAGGGCCATAGTTTGAAGACCCATGGCCTAGGCTAATAAGGAGGAGGAAGTAATGGACTACAAAATAAAGGTATTTTACAAGCAACAAAATAAATAAAAATTGTCCATTCCGAACACTATGAGATTAGAGCATGCAGTACAGACAAACATAAAAAAATGGGTGGAACTCCACTTTAAAACCTCTTTCCCACCACGCCATAGCATTTTACTGCTACGGCGCGGTGGAGTTATTTTGGGACGACGTCCCTGGGACGTCGTCCTTCACTTCCGGCGCATCATGGATCACGGTAAATTGCCGCTGATAGCGGCCTTTACCACGTGATCGTGCCGTCAAACGATCACTTGTAAACCGGTTCCTCCCTCTCCTGAGTCTCCTCTCTGTACCGTTCGGTACAGTGTGAGAGGGGGGGCGGGACCGGGGTGTCAGCAGCTGCGCTGTGGCTGGATCTGTGACAAATGCAGTCACAGATCCAGCCATCCCTCCATCCATCCCAGCTCTGCAGTACCCCAGTACTCTGCAGTACCCCAGTACCCTGCAATACCCCAATACCCTTCGCGATACTCTGCAATACCCCAATACTTTGCAATACCCTGCACGATACTCTGCAGTACCCCAGTACTCTGCAGTACCCCCAGTACTCTGCAGTACCCCCAATACCCTGCGCAATAGTCTGCAATACCCCCAATTTCTTTCTCGTACATCACGGGACACAAAGCGGCATATTCATTACTATATGGGTTATATGGAGTACCTTCAGGTGTGGACACTGGCAATCTCAAACAGGAAGTCCCCTCCCTATATAACCCCCTCCCCTAGAGGGAGTCCCTCAGTTTTTTTCGCCAGTGTCTTAGGTGTTGGTCACGGAATAGCTTTGCTCCACATCCTTGGGATTAAGGGCGGGCTAACCGGATCTGTCCAAGGAGCCTCAGTGCCAAAGTGGACAGTACCCGGCCCCCAAACCGTGGGGTTTTGCCTATAATGCTCCTCTTTGGAGGGCTGGACCCTGGGCCCAGGACTTGGAGTTCATAAAGAACCATAAGTTCCTGTTTGCCAGGGTGCTATATAGGTCCAGGACAGTGGGTACCTTCATAGGACCCCAGGGCCTGAAGGTCTACTACGCTACCCACGGAGAGGGGAGAAGATTGGATCGTTTTGCTGGACAAACATCCTGCAGCATGGAGCAGGTAAGAGGGGAGCCTGCGGGACTTGGTTTCGACAGCAGGCTCTCCGGGTAACCTAAAAGGGGGTAGCCTAAGTATGCTCTGCATTGGCAACCTTGCTCACTATGTCTGAGAAAGACAGGATGATCCCTTTTTCCCCC
Source organism: Rana kukunoris (assembly GCA_029574335.1). Taxonomy (NCBI): domain Eukaryota; kingdom Metazoa; phylum Chordata; class Amphibia; order Anura; family Ranidae; genus Rana; species Rana kukunoris. Next base: position 725,213,753 of record CM056049.1, on the reverse strand, counting down.
CATCACTAGGTTCCCCTGTCTAAGAATGGTGTTGCTAGCTACCTGCTGCTTTCTTCCTAGGACTGGTAAGGATCCCTATGGGGCCTTTTGGAGAGTCCTACCTGGCCGGGGTTTGAATCTGCCGCCTGATACTGCAGTCCTGGGTCTCCAGCAGCGCGGCTCCTCCATGTTCCTCCTGCTCCGGCATACGCGCGCGCGTGTGCGCGCACGTCTTATAGACGTTTTTTTCGCGCCGTTCGGAGAGGAGGGCGGGGGGGGGGGGGGCGTGCCTGCAGCGTCATACAGGGGCGCGCCTTGTGCTGTTATAGATCAGCAGGCATTGTCAGTGCTCAGTCTGAGGCTGATCTCAAAGGGAGAGGACGCAGAGCGGCAGAACAGTGACTCCCGGTGGCGGAAGAGGGGTAGTACATGCTGGACTTTGTTCCAATGCCTTTTTTGTTAAGCCAAGAAATTCCCCTTTTTGCAGCAGGTGGAGGCTGGCAAACTAAGTTTGGGGGTCACTGTATGTTTGGAAAAAAAAAAAAAAAAAAAGAAAGAGACTTATATATATTTAAAAAAAAAAAAAAAAAACATACGGGGCCCCATCAGTTTTTGGGCATTAGTGATCTATTGTCCCCTAAACTCTAGTTTTGTACTCCTGGCCACTACAGTCTGTTGTTGTTGGCGGAGTCCCTCGATTCGATTGTATTATGGCTTCCAAAGGTTCGGGGTCAAAGGGTACAAAAAAGACCAAAAAACAAAGGGGTTCCCCCTCTGATTCTGATGATATGCCGATACTTTCCCCGCAACTTATTCCCATAAAGGTCGCCTTGGATGAGCCATTAGGGGGGTCTGGTGCGGAGGCTGGCCCAGATCAGCCCAGCCTGTGTTTATCACAGAGGAGATGCTAGCTGTATCCCTAGGGGGGCTAGAAGAGAGAATAGCAGCATTGATCGCTAGAGCTATTCCTGGCAAGAAACGGGTTAGATCCCCATCACCAAGAGGTGTATCCTCAGATGCTGAGATTCTCTCTCCGGAGGAATTGGAATCGCAGGAGGATCAACTAGACCTGAACCAAGAGGGTTCAGGGATTGAGGGATCTACCTCTGAGGAACCATTTTCAGACTCCCAGACAGAGAGACTGTGGGTGCAGTCTTTGACGGACATGGTCCGCTCGGCATTTAGTTTACCATTGCCAGAGCCTCAGGTTCCTCCGGTATCCTCTCTGGCTCTTTGAAAGCTCCGTTAAGCAACGCAGTTTTTCCGGTCCATCCTCTCTTGGAGGAATTGATCTTTCGGGATTGGGTACGGCCGGACAGGATTTTTCTGCCACCAAAGAGATTTGCGGTCATTTACCCCCATGGAGGAAAAATTCTCCAAGAGGTGGAGGCTCCCAGTGGTGGATGCAGCCATCTCATGTGTGAATAAATCACTAACTTGCCCGGTGGAAAACATACATATGTTTAAAGATCCGGTTGATAAACGGTTAGAGACACTTTTAAAAGCATCCTTTGCTACGGCAGGAGCAGTGGTACAGCCAGCTGTGGCTGCAATTGGAGTTTGTCAGGCGTTAAAGGACCAGACAAAAGAAATGTTAAAGGACATGCCTACCCAACAAGCAGAAGAGTTTTCTGACATTCCCAGAGCTCTGTGTTTTGCTGTAGATGCTATAAAGGATTCCATCCAGCAGGCCTCTCGTTTATCACTATTTTTGGTGCACATGAGAAGGCTCTTATGGTTGAAGAACTGGGCGGCGGAGCCCCCATGCAAAAAGCTTCTGGCAGGGTTTCCCTTCCATGGAGGACGACTCTTCGGGAGGATCTGGATAAATACATTCAGACTATTTCAAGTGGCAAAAGTACCCTTTTACCGGTCAAAAAGACATTCCGGGGTCCTACATTTAAAAGGCAGCTCTTTCCTGTCTCAGGGCCCTCAAATTCCAGGCAGTATCGACGGCCGCCCGCACGATCCAACGTTAACAGTAGATCGCAGGGACAGGCCCTGGGGGTAAGAGGCCATGGTATCGCAAGCCGACAAAGACAGCCCCTAAGTCTGCCTTATGAAGGGGCGCCCCCACTCTCGCGGGTGGGGGGAAGGCTTCGTTTTCTTCTCCGAAGTTTGGGAAGCCATGATCCCCGACAAGTGTCCGTGCCGGGCGTCTGTAACCGCACAGGCTACAGACTGGAGTTTCTAAACTTTCCTCCGCCTCATTTTCAAGAGTCAAGGCTACCAAAGGATCCAGCAAGGAAGGCCTCAATGCTGGCAGCTTTGGATCACTGCTTTGCCAGGACGTAATAATAGAGGTGCCAGCCAAGAGCAAGGGCTAGGTTTCTATTCCAATCTCTTTGTCATACCAAAGCCCAACGGCGATGTCAGGCCAATCTTGGACCTAAAGAGGTTAAACGGTTACCTAAGGGTTCGTTCCTTCCGGATGGAATCCATCCGGTCAGCAGCCGCCGCGCTTCAGAGGGACGATTTTCTGGCTTCCATAGACATAAAGGATGCTTACCTTCATGTACCAATCTTTCAGTCGCATCAAAGATTTTTACGCTTCGCGGTGGGGCAGCGACACTTCCAATTCAGGGCGCTCCCCTTCGGGCTGGCCACGGCCCCCCGGGTATTCACGAAGATCCTAGCCCCAGTTCTGGCCAATTTAAGGATCCAAGGGGTCACAGTCCTAGCGTACTTGGACGACCTTTTAATCATAGATCACTCCACGGCCGTGTCTGCAACAGGCAGTAAACCTCACGGTTCAGTACCTCGAAGGATTCGGCTGGGTCCTAAACCGGGAAAAGTCAGCGTTCCAGCCTACAAAGCAGTTGGAATACCTCGGCATGAGGTTAGACACAGAACAGCAAAGGGTGTTCCTGCCCCTTGTAAAGATCGAGGCTATCAAGGGGTTGGTTCAGTTGGTTCTAAGCAAGAAAAAAACCAACTATTCGCCTGTGTATGCGATTACTAGGCAAGCTAGTGGCCACGTTCGAGGCAGTACCATACGCTCAGATCCACACTCGCGTCCTACAGGCAGCCTGGGGCAGGAGAGCACATGCCTTAGAGTCCCCTTTGACGCTATCATCAAGGGTCCGACAAAGCCTGGCCTGGTGGTTGAACCCTCAGAATCTTCTAAAGGGAAGATCCTTCAGCCCTGTTGTCTGGAAGGTAGTTACCACAGACGCCAGCCTGGCAGGCTGGGGGGCGGTCTTCGAGGGGTTCTCTCGCCAGGGAACTTGGGTGAAAACAGAGAGGCAGCTCCCCATCAATATCTTGGAGATCAGAGCTGCTCGCCTAGCCCTTCTGGCATGGACCTCCAGATTACAGGGGTTCCCGGTGAGAATCCAGTCAGACAATGCCACAGCGGTGGCATACATAAACCACCAAGGGGGAACCAGGAGTCAGGCCGCTCAGAGGGAGGTGAGCTTGATTTTTCAGTGGGCAGAGGTTCATGTACCCTGCATTTCAGCGATATTCATTCCCGGAGTGGACAACCTGCAGGCAGACTTCTTAAGTCGCCAGAGTCTGTTGCCAGGGGAGTGGTGGTCTCTGCATCCCCAGGTCTTTCAGACAATCTGCCAGAGGTGGGGAAGGCCAGACGTAGATATAATGGCATCCAGGTTCAACAAGAAACTAGACAGGTTCGTGTCTCGAGCGAGGGACCCTATGGCCTGCGGAACCGATGCGTTGGTTTGCCCTTGGCATCAATTCAAACTTCTATATGCATTCCCTCCGCTACAGTTACTTCCTCGCCTGTTGCGCAGGATCAGAGTGGAGCACAAGCCGGTCATTCTAGTAGCTCCAGCTTGGCCCCGGAGGACATGGTACTCACTAGTCCTGAAGATGGCAGTGGGAGACCCTTGGACTCTTCCTCTACGACCAGACCTACTCTCACAAGGCCCGATCCTCCACCCTACATTACAACGTCTAAATTTGACGGCCTGGAGGCTGAATCCCTGATTCTCAGGGGTAGAGGTCTGTCTAGGCAGGTAATTCCTACCCTGATTAGGGCTAGAAAGCGGCCTCCAGGGTGATTTATTACAGGGTGTGGAGGAACTACGTAGGCTGGTGTGAATCCAAAAGATGGAATTCCCGCAAATATACCATTGATAGGGTGTTAAGTTTTCTCCAGCTAGGAGTGGATAAAGGCCTGGTTTTAAGCACAATCAAGGGACAGATTTCAGCTCTGTCAGTGTGGTTTCAGAGGCCGCTGGCCACCCACTCGCTGGTAAAGACCTTCATACAGGGGGTCTTGCGTATTAATCCTCCTGTCAAGTCACCAATTTGTCCATGGGACTTAAATCTTGTCCTGTCCACTCTACAGAGACAACCCTTTGAGCCGTTGGCTGAGATTCCTTTAGTTTTACTGACAAGAAAGTTGGTTTTCTTGGTCGCCATAGTTTCGGCCAGGAGAGTGTCAGAATTAGCAGCCTTATCTTGTAAGGAACCATATCTCGTTCTACATAAGGACAGGGCAGTTCTCCGGCCCCATCCTTCCTTTCTACCAAAGGTTATATCCAATTTTCACTTGAACCAGGATTTGGTACTTCCATCCTTCTTTCCGAAACCCACATCTAGAAAGGAGGGGTTGCTGCATACCTTGGATATTGTCCGGGCCATGAAGGCCTATCTTAAAGCTACAGAAAAGATCGGAAAACAGATGTGGTGTTCGTTCTACCAGATGGCCCCAAGAAGGGGCAGGCAGCTGCAAAATCCACCATCTCGAGATGGATTAGACAATTAATCATTCAAGCCTACGGTTTGAAGAGGTTGCCTCCTCCTTTGTCGGTAAAGGCCCATTCTACCAGGGCCATGGGCGCCTCCTGGGCAGCACACCATCAGATCTCTATGGCTCAGATATGCAAGGTGGCGACGTGGTCATCAGTCCACACGTTTACAAAGTTTTATCAACTAGACGTGAGAAGGAATGCGGATTCTGCCTTTGGACAGGCAGTACTACAGGCTGCAGTTTGAAATCCTCGGGATCAGAAACACCCTTGGTTATAAAAAAAAAAAAAAAAAAAAAGGTTTTTTCTTGACTAAGTTGGAATTATTATTATGATTTGAGTTTATCTCTAAATTGAATCCTTCTTTGGAAGATGTCTCCCTCCCCTCATTAAAGCATTGCTTTCGGACATCCCACATAGTAATGAATATGCCGCTCTGTGTCCGTGATGTACGAGAAAGAAAAAGGGATTTTTAAATACAGCTTACCTGTAAAATCCTTTTCTTGGAGTACATCACGGGACACAGAGCTCCCACCCTCTTTTGGGTGACCATTTTGGGAGGCATACTGCTTGCTACAAAACTGAGGGACTCCCTCTAGGGGAGGGGGTTATATAGGGAGGGGACTTCCTGTTTGAGATTGCCAGTGTCCACACCTGAAGGTACTCCATATAACCCATATAGTAATGAATATGCCGCTCTGTGTCCCGTGATGTACTCCAAGAAAAGGATTTTGCAGGTAAGCTGTATTTAAAAATCCCTTTACCCTGCGCGATACTCTGCAATACCCCAATACCCTGCGCGATACTCTGCAATACCCCAATACTCTGCAATACCCCAATACTCTGCAATATCCATTTTTTTAAAGCACCCCTGTCCCCGTGTGCGCGCATGCAGAAGCGAACACATACGTAAGTCCCGCCCACATATGAAAATGGTGTTCAAGCTACACATGTGAGGTATCTCTGCGAACGTTAGAGTGAGAGCAATCATTTTGGCCCTAGACCTCCTCTGTTACTAAAAACATGTAACCAATAAAAGTAATTAAAGCTTTGCCTATGGGGGATTTTTAAGTAGCGAAGTTCGGCGCCATTCCACGAGTGTGCGCTATTTTGAAGGGTGACATGTTGGGTATGTATTTACTCGGCGTAACGTCATCTTTCACATTATGAAAAAAAATTGGGCTAACTTTACTGTTTTGTTTTTTTGTTTTTTAGCACAAAACTGTTTTTTTTTTTTTAAAAAACACGCGTTCAAAAAATTTCTACGAAAATACCATGCGAGATAAAAAGTTGTAACGGCCGCCATTGTATTCTCTAGGGTCTTTGCTAAAAAAGCATATATAATGTTTTGGGGTTCTATGTAATTTTCTAGCAAATAAATGATGATTTTTCCATGTAGGAGAGAAATGTCAGAATTGGTCTGGGTGTTCCAGAACTCCTGATGGCGCTCCCTGCATGTTGGGCCTCTGTATGTGGCAACGCTGTGTAAAAGTCTCACACATGGGGTATCGCCATACTCGGGAGTTATAGCAGAATGTGTTTTGGGGTGTAATTTGTGTGTATGCATATGCTGTGTGTGAGAAATAACCTGCTAATATGACAGAAGATTTTTCTTTTTTTTTTTTTACAGAATTTTCAGTCGTTTTTTTCTTTTATAGCGCAAAAAATAAGAAACCCAGAGGTGATCAAATACCACCAAAAGAAAGCTCTATTTGTGTGAAAAAAAGGACAAAAAAATTCAAATGGGTACAATGTTGTATGACTGAGTAATTGTCATTCAAATTGTGAGAGCACCGAAAGCTGAAAATTGGTCTGGTTAGGAAGGGGGTTTAAGTGCCCAGTGGTCAAGTGGTTAAACTCACCAGAGGACTTTAGAGCATCAAACTTGCTGAAGAAACAAAGCTTAGCAGGTTGCTTTGGGGGCTCTAGGTCAATGTTTACATGAAGTGATTACATAATGCAGTGTGTGGGAGTGTTGGTTTGGTTAAGGAATGCAAACTTTGAAGCTATGTAGTCTGATTATATTCTTCATGCTGAATTGCTGAACCAAAGGAAAAGCTTTAATAACTGGCAATATAAGGCAAACCGAACTGTTGGTAGTTGTGGAAACTCTTCCAGGAGCTGGACAGTGATTTTTGTTTTTTGGGTCTTCCGCATGCTTTGTTTTTATCTAGGCGACAGATACCTTATTCAGGCTTTTTAGGTCTCCTATAAAGGCTTAAAGGGGTTGTAAAGGTAATCCCCCCCCCCCCCCCCCCCCCCCCCCCAAATAGCTTCCTTTACCTTAGTGCAGTCCTCCTTTACTTACCTCATCCTTTGATTTTTGCTTTTAAATGTCCTTATTTCTTCTGAGAAATCCTCACTTCCTGTTTTGTCTGTAATGCAAGGCTTTCTCCCTGGTAAGGAGGAGTGTCAGGACACCCACTAACACACAGCTCATTTCTCTATCTGCAAAGTAGAGTGTGTCCCCGACACTCCTGCTCACCCCCTCCCCCCTCAAGAGGCTTTCTCCACACCAGGGAAAAAGCCTTGCATTACGGTGTGGAGTTAGACAGAAGAAATGGGGACATTTAAAAGCAAAATCGAAGGATGAGGTAAGTGAAGGAGGACTGCACTAAGGTTAAGGAAGCTATTTAGGGGGGAAAAAAAATTACCTTTTACAACGCCTTTTAAAGTTTCACTAAACCCACATCCTAAAAAAAATAGAAATGCACGCTTTTCATAATCGCCCAGTAGCTATGGGATTGGTTCTCTGTATTCTGCAAAAAACATGGTTGGATCGTGCTGCTTATTTCCCGATCTGCGGCTGCAGAGATCGGGAAATGTCTTACTGCCTGTGATTAGCGCTATGCAGTGCCGACTTCCTGGCGGGCTCTGCACATGTGGATTGTGAACATGCCTGAGCTTATCCTTGCTCCCTATCTAAGCATCTTATGTGACTATAGAACCACACATGTGGGCGTATAGTAGGGGTGTTGAAATTAATCGTAGCATCGATGCATCGAGATTCGGCTACCCACGATGCTATTACGATGCTACGACTTGCATTAATCGATTTTTGATGACGTCATCTCACCTGCGCGCCGCTATGTCTTTTGATTTAAAGCAGAAGCCGAAGGAAGCCGTGGGCGTTAACCGCGCCTCTTTTTCCCGCCCCCCTGCTGATGCAGCCGAAGACGCCGTGCCTCTTGCTGCCCCCCTGCTGATGCAGTCGTAGACGCCGCGCCTCTTTTCCCACCCCCCACTGCTGATGCAGCCGAAGACGCCGCGCCTCCTTTCCCGCCCCCCCCCCCGCTGACGGCATTCCCAGTCGCCATGTGAGGAACACGTTCAGCGAGTGTCCCCGGTCCCGCTCCCGACTCCCCAGAGCCTTCCTCCTTGGCTTACCTCACGCTGCTGTGAGAGAACCGAGACAGCCGAGTACTGAAGGCAGCAGTGACATGAGTCAGATTTATCATCATTATCAGGTACTCGGGGCATGCACACTGGCAGAAATTGATGGGCACAGTTGGAATGGGCAGCAATTTGTGGCACACTGGCACTAATTGATGGCACACTGGCAGCAATTGATGGCATTGGCACACTGAGGGCACACTGGCAGCAATTGATGGCATTGGCACACTGACGGCACACTGGCAGCAATTGATGGCATTGGCACACTGGCAGCAATTGATGGCATTGGCAGCAATTGATGGCATTGGCAGCAATTGATGGCATTGGCAGCAATTGATGGCACACTGGCAGCAATTGATGGCATTGGCACACTGACGGCACACTGGCAGCAATTGATGGCATTGGCACACTGATGGCACAGTGGCAGCAATTGATGGCACACTAGTTTATGTATGTCTTAGTGATTGATTAACATCACAACTTCATTGATTTGAAATTGATACCCTTTTTTTGTATGATTTTTGCTTTTGCTCATCACTGCCACACACATGCAGCCATGCATTGCACACGTGTGGTAGTAATGAGCAAAACTAAAAATCGTACAAAAAAAAAGGTATCAATGAAGTTGTGATGTGAATCAATCACTAAGACAATAAGCATGGCATACATTGTCGTTTGGCAGGACTTTATGGGGACAATGTCCGCAGTCTCTGACCCTCTCTAGTATCATGTCCGCAGTCTCTGACCCTCTCTAGTATCATGTCCGCAGTCTCTGACCCTCTCTAGTATCATGTCCGCAGTCTCTGACCCTCTCTAGTATCATGTCCGCAGTCTCTGACCCTCTCTAGTATCATGTCCGCAGTCTCTGACCCTCTCTAGTATCATGTCCGCAGTCTCTGACCCTCTCTAGTATTATTGTCCGCAGTCTCTGACCCTCTCTAGTATTATTGTCCGCAGTCTCTGACCCTCTCTAGTATTATTGTCCGCAGTCTCTGACCCTCTCTAGTATTATTGTCCGCAGTCTCTGACCCTCTCTAGTATTATTGTCCGCAGTCTCTGACCCTCTCTAGTATTATTGTCCGCAGTCTCTGACCCTCTCTAGTATTATTGTCCGCAGTCTCTGACCCTCTCTAGTATTATTGTCCGCAGTCTCTGACCCTCTCTAGTATTATTGTCCGCAGTCTCTGACCCTCTCTAGTATTATTGTCCGCAGTCTCTGACCCTCTCTAGTATTATTGTCCGCAGTCTCTGACCCTCTCTAGTATTATTGTCCGCAGTCTCTGACCCTCTCTAGTATTATTGTCCGCAGTCTCTGACCCTCTCTAGTATTATTGTCCGCAGTCTCTGACCCTCTCTAGTATTATTGTCCGCAGTCTCTGACCCTCTCTAGTATTATTGTCCGCAGTCTCTGACCCTCTCTAGTATTATTGTCCGCAGTCTCTGACCCTCTCTAGTATTATTGTCCGCAGTCTCTGACCCTCTCTAGTATTATTGTCCGCAGTCTCTGACCCTCTCTAGTATTATTGTCCGCAGTCTCTGACCCTCTCTAGTATTATTGTCCGCAGTCTCTGACCCTCTCTAGTATTATTGTCCGCAGTCTCTGACCCTCTCTAGTATTATTGTCCGCAGTCTCTGACCCTCTCTAGTATTATTGTCTGCAGTCTCTGACCCTCTCTAGTATTATTGTCCGCAGTCTCTGACCCTCTCTAGTATTATTGTCCGCAGTCTCTGACCCTCTCTTAGTATTTTGGGGTCAGTCTGGAGCTCCTCTTAAGTTGTCTGCTGTGTTTACAGTTTGCTACATGCAGAGAGTTTTTTTTTAAGAACAGATGAAAACCGTGCGCAGTAATCTTGATGCATCTTGATGCATCGCGGAATCGAATCGTGGACTTGATAATCGCTTCGAATCGTGAGACCGGTGAAGATGCGCAGCCCTAACGTATAGGCAGTGGTGAATGACGACCGACTCCCTTCGGCATGCCTACTAACCAGCTAAGCTCAATGGGGGTGGCATATTACATGTAGATTGACGGATGCATCACCTCCCTCTTATTAGACAAAGGCTGGAGGGGTGTGACACAGCCTGTGACTGGCAGAAATCTGCCCACACCATGTTGTGGGAGGCACAGTGGTGTGGTGGGTAGCACGTTTGCCTAGCAGTTAAATGTTCGCTGGTTTGAATCCCAACCACGACACTACCTGCCTGGAGTTGTTCTCCCTGTGCCTGCGTGGGTTTTCTCTGGGTACTCCAGTTTCCTGATGTGAATGTGTATATATATATATATGTGTATATATATGTGTGAGTGTGTATAAATGTATGTGTGTGTGTGTATAGTGTTGTGTAAAATTGATGGCCCTAATACATTCCTTGAAATAAAATAATTACCAAAAAATAATAAAGATTTGATTTCAAATATATATTGATGAGACAATTTTAAAATGGGTATTGATCTTTATTTTTTAATTTTGTTTACCAAATGGTGTGTAGGCGATTTTTTTTTTATTTTTTATTATTTATTTTTTTTTTTTTATTTTTTTGCGTACAGCAGCAGAGGACTAGAAGCTCCTCCTGCTTATGTTTACCTGCAGACGAGCTGGGAAACATCTGGGTCCTGTGACCGCTGTATATCGGTTAGAAAGAAGGTACTTGGATGTTTTTTTTTTTTTTTTTAATTACCGTGCCATTATCCACATACAGAAGTAGAAGGGACCATGTAAATTAGTGTGTGTTTTAGTATCACTTTAAGTTGGCCATACATAGATTAAAATTTGACCAGTTCAGCAGGGACTGGCCAAACTTTGATCCATGTATGGGCACTGTGATTGAACAAAAGATATTTACCGATCCACTTCTATTCATTCAGTCATGTCTAGCTGCTGACTTCCCCCCCCCCCCCCCCCCCGCCTCTTTAACCACTTACAGACCGCCCACCGTCCTTATACGTCGCTACTTTGAAGAGGAATGCCATCATTGTGGCAGCAGCTAGCTGCCATAACCCTGCTATATGCTCTTCAAGGGCGGCGGTCCACTTTCAGATAAAAGTGGTCTCTGCGGGGGTGTGTGTGTGTGTGTGTGTGTGTATATGTATGTGTGTATGTGTGTGTGTGTGTGTGTGTGTGTGTGTGTGTGTGTGTGTGTGTGTATATATTATATAATTTGGGGGTTTAAAGTAATTTTCTTGCAAAAAAAAAAAATGTTTTTAACTTGTAAAATCCAAATCTCAAAAAGAGGCTTTGGCCTTAAGTGGTTAAATCCCTTCTTCTTCCCCATTTTGATGCTTGGTTTGAACTTCAAGGCATCCTAGATGCCCAAATGCATTGAATTGCTGCTATGTGATTGGCTGATTAGAAATTTGTGATGTTGAACAGTGTATCTAATAAAGTGGTCAGTGAGTGTATAGTTATAATAATTTGATAGGGATACATTTAAAGGCTAGGTTCACCTTTTTGTTCAAATTTCAGCCTCCCTACGTACCATTAATGTACTTCTTTTGCAAAAATATAACCGCTTTCCATTTATTCTACATGCGCTTACCTCACTCTTCATGGCTTGTTAAAAATACTTCTCCATTACTTCTGCCTTACTTTCTGGATAAACTTTAGGTCATAACACAGGAAGGTTGACTAGCTGAGGGTAGATGACGCAGGGTGTGTCCTTCCAGAGCCATGACCTAAAGTCTGTCCAGAATGTAAGGCAGAAATAATGTATTTTTGAACAGCCATGAAGAGAGTGAGGTAAGCGTGTATAGAATAAATGGAAAGCTGTTTTTATTTTTGCAAAGGTAGTACATTAAGAGCCGGTTCACACTGGGAGAGCACGACTTACTGAGCGGCTCGGTAAGGCGATCTGCCCACGACTTCAGAGGCGACTTGCAAAATGACTTCTGTATTGAAGTCAATGCAAGTTGCCCTGAAGTCGTCCCAAAGTAGTAGAGGAACCTTTTTCTAAGTCAGAGCGACTTGAGTCGCTCCTATTAGAACGGTTCCATTGTACAGAACGGAGCGCGACTTGTCAGGCGGCTGAGTCGCCTGACAAGTCGCGCCTGTTTGAACTGGCTCTAAAGGGGGTTGTAAAGGTTTCCTTCAAGCTAGTGCATTGTTGGTTCACTTCCTTCGATTTCCCTTCTAAATGTTTTTTTGTATGAATTTCTCACTTCCTGTTTCTCCTCCGTAAGCCGAGTAACCCCTTTTACCTATATTGGTACATAGGGAGGTGGAATTTAGAAAAGAAAAAGGTGAACTAGGCCTTTAATCACTTAAGACCCAGACCTTTAGGCAGCTAAAAGACCCGGCCAGGTTTTGCAATTCTGCACTGCGTCGCTTTAACAGACAGTTGCGCGGTCGTGCGATGTGGCTCCCAAACAAAATTGGCTTCCTTTTTTTCCCTACAAATAGCTTTCTTTTGGTGGTATTTGATCACCTCTGCGGTTTTTAGTTTTTGCGCTATAAACAAAAATAGAGCGAAAATTTTTAAAAAAAATTCAATATTTTTACTTTTTGCTATAATATCCCCCAAAAATATATAAAAAAATATTTTTTTTCCCTCAGTCTAGGCTGATACGTATTCTACCTATTTTTGGTAAAAAAAAAAGTATTGCGATTTTTTTTATCGGTTGGTTTGCGCAAAATTTATAGCGTTTACAAAATAGGGGATAGTTTTATTGCATTTTTATAAAAAAAAAAATTCCTACTAATGGCGGCGATCAGCGTTTTTTTTTTTTTTTTTCCATGACTGCGACATTATGGCGGACACTTCGGACAATTTTGACACATTTTTGGGACCATTGTCATTTTCACAGCAATAAATGCATTTAAATTGCATTGTTTACTGTGAAAATGACAGTGCAGTTTGGGAGTTAACCATAGGGGGCGCTGAAGGGGTTGTGTGACCTAATGTGTGTTTACAACTGTAGGGGGGGTGTGGCTGTAGGTGTGACGTCATCGATTGTGTATCCCTATAAAAGGATCACACGATCAATGACGCCGCCACAGTGAAGAACGGGGAAGCCGTGTTTACACACAGCTCTCCCCATTCTTCAACTCCGGGGACCGATCGCCGGACTCCAGCGGTGATCGGTCCGCGAGTCCCGGAGCTTCGGACCGGGTCACAGAGCGCGCCCCCACGGCTGGGTACTAGCACAGCACATACCTGTACGTGCATGTGCCCAGCCGTGCAATTCTGCCGACGTAAATGTGCAGGAGGCGGTCATTAAGTGCTTAAGGTTAATTTTGTTATTGGGTTTAGTGACACTTTATGAACAATATAAATGTGCTAGTCATCTCCCGAAGCTATTAGTGGGCCGGTTTTCTACATCTGATTGATCAATTGACATTGCTGATAAATAATGACCGTGAGAATATCGGCTTAACCACTTAAGGACCCCCGCACGCACATTTACGGCCACAACATGGCTCGTACAGGCACAAGGGCGTAAATTTACGTCCTCGCCTTCGTGCGGTTCGGGGGTCCCATCGGGACCCCCTTCGCGGCGTGCGGCGGTCCCCCTGGCTCTGGGAGCGATCGCCAACGAGCGGGCGGATGTCCGTGTTTTCCGCCCCCCCCCCCCCCGCGATCGCTCCCAGCCAATGGGAGCGCTCCCCCTTCGTGTCAGTTCCTCCTCCTGTGTTTACACAGGAAGGAGGAAATGATGTCACCTCTCATCGCAGCGGTGTTTCCCACCGCTGCTGATGAGAGAAGACATCCACAGTAAGTGTGCACCAACACAACACTGACACACACACACATAGGCACATTAACCCCTTGTGATCGCCCCCCCTGTCACGGTGTCACTGAATGCAGTGATCTAATCACTGCATTTAGTGTCAGTGTGACAGGCAGTGTAAAAGTCAGTTAGTGTTAGGTCCAGGATAGCCCCCCCCACCCCCCCCTAATAAAGTTTTAACCCCCTGATCACTGCCCTAGTTAACCCTTTCACTCCCTATTGCCAGCATCACTAAGCGATCATTTTTCTGATCGCTGTATTAGTGTCGCTGTTCCCGCTAGGTAGCTATTTTTTTTATTGCGATTTTTTTTTTTTTTTTTTTTTTTTTTTTTTTTTTTTTACTAGACATGTGGCTGAATTAATTTTGGCCTAAATGTTTTACTAAAATTTAGTTTATTTGATTTTTTTTTTATAACAAAAAGTAAAAAAATTGTTTTTTTTCAAAATTGTCGCTCTTTTAGTTTATAGCGCAAAAAATAAAAATCGCAGAGGCGATCAAATACCACCGAAAGAAAGCTCTATTTGTGGGAAGAAAAGGACGCAAATTTTGTTTGGGAGCCACGTCGCACGACCGCCGCGCAATTGTCTGTTAAAGCGACGCAGCGCCGAATTTTAAAAACACCTTGGGTCATTTAGCAGCGTATGTGTCCGGGTCTTAAGTGGTTAAAGCGGAGTTCCACTCAAAAATGGAACTTCCGCTTAATCCACTCTTCACCCCCATACATGCCACATTTGGCATGTAATTTTTTGGGGGGGGGAGTGGGGGCTTCAGGAGGAGTGGGACTTCCTGTCCCACTTCCTGCTTACGCCGAGGGGCTGGTTAGGCGATTAAGCTTAATCGCCTACAGCAGCCCCTCCCTCACTTTTTGTAGCTGCTGACTTTTAATAAACATTATATTTGGCTGGAACTCCCCTTTAAAAGAGAAGTATGGTTTTTGGTTTTCTCCATCATTGTACTTGCCTAGATGGATGCTGCATCTGTTTCTTGCACCTCTTCACTGAGAACCCAGTCATTGAACACCGCCGATAGCTTGTTTCTCACAGCTCCCTGAGCAGAGAGCTTCTGTCAATCAGCAGCTCTTTGTCATCGTCTCCCCCCCCCCCCCCACGCTCGCTGGAGTGCTGAGCTGTGTTGGGTGGGGAGTTGCCATCTCAGGCTCTCAGTGGTTCGCTGAGACCGCCATCAGTCCAGGTACCTGGCGTATCCAGACTTGATTATCGCATTGACGCTGTGCTTGGACTGATTCCTGTGATGTCAGCAGACAGCGGACTTCAGCCCGCTCTCTGCTGAAAATGGGTCACAGTAGTGCAAAACGAACTGCACTCCTGTCTGTGACCCATAGGGGACGTACAGCCAAACAAGCTTAGGCTGGAATTCTCCTTTTAAAGATAAACCGTTAAGGTCCCTTTCACACTTGTACGACTTCAAAGTCGCGCGATTTTGCCGCGATTCGCGGCGATTTTGCCGCGATTTGCGATTTTGCCGCGATTCGCGGCTGCGATTTTGCCGCGATTCGCGGCTGCGATTTTGCCGCGATTCGCGGCTGCGATTTTACCGCGATTCGCGGCTGCGATTTTACCGCGATTTGCGGCCGCGATTTCAATGAATGCCTGTGTAAGTGGCATCAAAATCGAACCAAAGTAGTGCAAGGACTACTTTGAAGTCGGCACTACTTAAAGTCGTGCCAGTATGAATGGTGTTTATTGAAAATCATAAAGAATGACTTGTCATACGATTTTGCAGTACAAAATCGTGAGATAAGTCGTATAAATGTGAAAGGGGCCTTAATGTATGTATTACATTCTAAAATCTATATCTGTGGGAACAGCTACACATGATATTGCAGAACAAAGTCTGTGGACGGAGTAGCCAAGAGACGATTCATTTGAGAGAAGCCGTTTTTAAGCCGCTTTCATTGTGTTTTTTTTATATTCAGCTGGTTCATATGAATTGTGTTGTGATTTATTGCTATGCCACTCTGAAGGGATTTTTAGATGAATGTCAAGTCATGTGGGGTAAGTCACTGATGGGGTTCCTACATCTCCTAAGAGCTTTACCTTCTATGGGGCTCTTGGTTCTGTTCCCACTGCAGTTTTTTTTTTTTTTTTTTTTGTTTTTTTTCTAGTTTCAAAACGATTAGATTTCCTCATTGTTTCCATAGCAACTGATCATGTCTGGGAGTGCAAGAGTGAAGAACTCGCCGCTGGAGTCCCTGAGACGCACAAGAAACTGGTGGTTTAAAGTCTGGTTCACACTGATGCAATTTTAGATGCGGCTCGGGTCGGACTGAATCGCATGACAATGGAAATAACATTGCTTCCAATGATGCCTGTTCACACAATGCAGTGCAGCTGCATTGCAGGTTTAGGGAAGGGTGCTTTGCTACCCTGCGGTCTATAGCTTTCAATTAAATCTACATGCATTTTTTTTTTTTTTTTTTTACGCGTTTTTGTGTACAATTTGTGCTGGTTGTTGGGATGCCAGTTAAGCATATAATACAACATAGAATAGTGTTTTTACATTATTATTATCTATTTGCGACTCTTTTAATTCTTTAACCACTTCTGTACCGTAGGACATCATATGACACCCTGGACTTCAGTGGGGGATATCTGAATGATGGGTGCAGCTACAGGCATCATTCAGATATCCATTTTTTCAGTCGTCGATTCTGCGCACCGTAAGAACGATCATAGCCGCGGATCCAACGCTTGATCATTGTTACAGGTGGTGGGAGGGGACATCTGGGCTCTCCCGGGCCATCGGAGGCCCGGAGAACGAATCGGCCATCGCGGAATGAAGAGCATAGGGATGACCGTCGGAGGCCCGGGAGCAATGTTATGACGACACGCCCGGAAGTAAACATAGCCGCCGTCGCGGCTGAAAGCATGAGATCTCTCCATAAAGAGAACGTGTTGCATACTGTTCCTGTTACAAGGGATGCTTATATTCCTTGTAATAGGAATAAAAGTGATTAAAAAAAAAAAAAATATATATATATATATATATATATATATATATATATATATATATATATATATATATATATAATATATATAATATATATATATATATATAAATGCCCCTGTCCCCAGTAGCTCGCACTCAGAAGCGAACACACACGCAAGTCCCGCCCACATATATAAACGCCGTTCAAACCACACATGTGAGGTATTGCCACGTGTGTTAGAGTGAGAGCAATAATTCTAGCACTAGATCTCCTCTGTAACTCTAAACTGGTAACCTGTAAAATTTAAAGCATCACCTATGGAGATTTTTAAGTTCCGTAGTTTGGCCTCATTCCATGAGTGTGCGCAATTTTAAAGCTTGACAAGTTGGGTATCTAATTAGCATAACATCTTGATTTTCTAGCAACAAAAATACAGATTTTTCTTCCGTCTGGTGGATCGGATCGGATGAAAACGGACAGACGGTCCGTTTCCATCCGATTCCCCATAGGGGATAGCGGAGGAGAGACAGGGCGGTCCCTGCACAGTGTGCGGGGACCGCCCTGTCCGCCGACAGCTGAGCGGGACCCCCCGCTGAGCCGACGGACACACACGGAGCGGACCGAAAAACGGTCCGCTCTGTGTGAAAGGGCCCTAAAACCACACGCCAAAAAAAATCAAATGTTGCTTTTCTGCTTTATGGCAAATGGGGCATTGCGAGCTCTGTATGTTGTGTTTTTGTTGTATTTCCAGTTTAGAGTTGTAGCTTAGCATTGCATTCAAGGCAAAAAAGTAGTACGGACAGCACTTCATATAGTCCAAGGCCCCATTCAGACCTCTGCTTGAAGCTCTGGGGGAGAAAAACAAAAAAAATCTATTTTATTCCTCTATGGAGTTTGGTTCAGATCTCCTGTTCAAATCTCCTGAAGCTCAAAGTTAAGGGACTTTCTTTCTAGCTCAAATTTTGGCAGATTATTCCGTTTAGAAATCAATAGAAACTTTTTTGTGTGATTTTTTTTTTTTTTTTTCCCTGCTCAAATCCAAAAATGTGAAAAAAATTATATCTATGATCTATCTTATATTTACCACTTAAGGACCGCCGCACACTGACATACATCAGCAGAATGGCACAGCTGGGGACAGGGATATATATATATATATATATATATATATATCTCTATCTATATATATATATCTATATATATATATATCTCTATCTATATATATATATCTATATATATATATATATCTCTATCTATATATATATATCTATATATCTCTATCTATATATATATCTCTATCTATATATATATATCTCTATCTATATATATATATATATATATATATATATATATATATATATATATATATATATATATATATATATATATATATATATATATATATATATATATATATATATATATATATATATATCTCTATCTATCTATCTCTATCTATATATCTCTATCTATCTATCTATCTATCTATATCTATCTATATATATATATATATATATATATATATATATATATATATATATATATATATATATCCCCTTTAAGAGCCCAGCCATGGGTCGCGCCGACCCAATCGCCGCTGGTGTCCCGCAAACGGTCACAGGAGCTGAAGAATGGGGAGAGGTGTGTGTGTGTGTAAACACACCTTCCCCATTCTATACTGTGGCAATGTCAGTGATCGTCTGTTCCCCGATATAGGGAACAATGATCACTGATGTCACACGCCCAGCCTTGCCCCTTACAGTTAGAAACACACACAAGAGGTCACACTTAACCTCAACAGCACCCCCTAGTGGTTAACTCCTTCACTGCATTGTCATTTTCACAGTAATCGGTGCATTTTTATAGCACTTTTCGCTCTGAAAATTACATTGGTCCCAAAAATGGTGTCAAAATTAACTGATGTGTCCGCCATAATGTCGCAGTAATGGGAAAAAATTGCTGATCGCCATTAGTAGTAAAAAAAAAAAATTAATAAAAAATGCCATAAAACTATCCCCTATTTGGTTTGCGCAAAATTTATAGCGTTTACAAATCGATGAGGGCTTATTACGATTTTTTTTATTTTTACCAAAGATAGGTAAAGAATACGTATCGGCCTAAACTGAGGATTTATTTTTATTTTTTTATATATATATATATATCTTTTTTTGGGGATATTTATTATAGCAAAAAGTAAAACGTACTGCATTTTTTTTTCCAAATTGTCGCTCTTTTTTTGTTTAGCGCAAAAAATAAAAACCGCAAAGGTGATCAAATATCACCAAAAGAGAGCTCTATTTGTGGGGAAAAAAGGACGCCAATTTTGTTTGGGAGCCACGTCGCACGACCGCGGAATTGTCAGTTTAAGCGACGCAGTGCCGAATCGCAAAAAGGGGCTAGGTCTTTAACCTGCATATTGGTCCGGGTCTTAAGTGGTTGAATACACAAATGATTAAAAAATGATTATACATTTTATTATGTAATAAACGCCCTAACCATAAATTACGTTTTAATAAACGCACAAACCCATGCAAAAAATAATCTTTACTATTGAAGGTTTCTTAAAAGCCTTTTGCTGGCATAACGTTTAAGCTCATGCATGTGTATTTCCTTAGTAGCAGACGGCTTTTGTCAGCAAAAGGTGGACATTCAGAAAAACCATATAAGACAGCTGCTTTAGCTGGCCCATTATAGATATGGCCTGTTGGTCCACTTTCATTCTTCATGGAGTCCCTCTGTGGCAGCTGCATACAGCCTCATAAATCAGCAGGAACAGTTGTACAGTGGAAATCAATCACAGGCTGTTGTCTTGTGGCATATTTATGGAACTGCTTGTGTCATTTAGGACAGGAGATCAGCAGTCTTCAGTAATATGTTTTGGGCAATGCAAACATTGGTGAAATGAATGTAATGGGTTTTTATGTTTTTTACATTTTATTTTTTATTTTTATGGAAAGTACATGATGTAAATGGATTTGCATTAAAAAATATGCACAAGCAATTTTGTTTTCTTTAGAAGCCGTTCTGAAAGTAGAATGTTGGTGAATTATTATAACAGGTTAAGAAAGCATTGTGAAATATGTTTAGTACCAAATACCGATTCTAAAAGGAAAATGGGGTTTGGGTATAGCAAGTACTGTAAGGTATCCATTTACAGTTTAATTCATAGAAATTGACTTTACATACATTTTAATATAAATAGGGAAGGCGTTATGGCAGATAGTGTTACTAAACCCAGTATTATGAAAATAGTTAATCTGCCCACCCACAGCTTACAAATCCTCTTTTTACAGTTAAAATACTGCCACTATATACCCTTTTGGCTGATCTGTTTACCACGGTCACATGATAACCTGCAGAGTTTGTCCAGAGCTGTGTGTTCAGGTAGGCAGAGATTTCCACTATAGCCTGTATACACGCCCACATGTGATGTCAATATCATGTGACCTGGGTAGCTCTGAGAACAAGGAAATGTTCTCTCCAGCAATAGAGACTAAACCGAGCATGTGCAGGTGGACTTGCCCTCACTATATTTTCTGGCTTTGCCAAGAGAGAGAGAGGGAAGGATCTGTCCATATAGGAGCTAAGAACCCTTTTACACAATGCAGAGGATTAACTCCTTAAGTTCCACATATAACAAGTATGCTATTCTGACAGACAGACAGAGTTTACTGTTGTGGGCTTGGTAATACTTTATTCAGCCAATGAACTTGCAGCATCTGCATCCCTTTAGCAGTAATTATTAACCCTTTGGGGGCATCTCACTAAAAATTTGTGGCAGAGGATGCCTAAAATCTGACTTGTATCTTAGTGCAAACTTCTGAAAATTGGCGAGCCAATCGCACAAGCAGGAAAATGATGTATATATGGGGGGGATCCTTGTGTTGAATGTGTAGGGCCCCGGTTGTTCCTTTTTGGGGGCACCTGAGACACCTTGAGTTGTAGCATGATGAAACCTCTGTATACATCTGTGATCTAGACATGCTGTTCATATGGATGAATTCAATACTGTATGTGACCTTCTCAACACCCCTCAAAGGATTGAAACCTTCCTGAAATGCGTTGGTAACAGATGATGGGGTCACCATATTGTATATACCCATATAAATAAATATAGTCCAAAATGCAGCGCTTTATTTAGTGAAGATGAAGAAATTATATAGAACCTTTCACCACTTCCAGTGCATCAGCAGGAAAGCGTACTCCACACCCAAGTGTATCACAATCTGCTTACCAGATATCCAATTATAATACACCTAAAATCAATCTCGGGCAAAATAGGTGTCACTCTCCATAAAGCCACAGGTGTTCTCAAAGGAATCCGTAATCCAACGGCATATAATCACCATTCATAAGATCTCCAGGGTAGCAATTGCAAGTTATTACCCACAAACATGAAAAGAAATCAAGACTGCAAAAAAAAAAAGTGAAGCCCGTAACGTAAAAGAAATGCATTTATTGTAGTTCACTTACGGGTGGGTAGAAGATGGTCATCGTGATGAAGGCTTTAATCGTCACATTCCTTAGTCAGCAATTTGTGTTCAAACATGAGGCATGCATCATGGCACTGCACATCTTCATGCATATCTCTCTAATCTAAGAACTGACACTTCTTTTTAACAATAGAAAGGTTTTTTTTTTTATTAAGTACAACTAAACCGACAACAAAAGCTTTTTGTAGCACATATGTTGTATCAGTCTGCCTCTCTTTACAATTGTGCATTGTCGCCTTGATGCTCAAGGCCTCGATAAGCTTACTTGCATCCCCCCCAATGCCAATAATCCCACTTCTTTACAGCAGGGCTTGACGAATTTGCTTTGAATCTAGGAGCCAGCTAAAAAAAGTTAGGCGCCAGTTTTTTTTTTTTTGGTATGACTCAGTGATGAGCCCCAGTGTAATCACTAGGGTTGGTATAACCCCCCTCCTCCAACTATCGTCCCCCTCAACTAACTACAGACCCCCCTCTCTCATTATAGACCCCCCCCACCCACAGTATAGATCCCTCTCACTAAATACAGACCCCCCCCACGTAGTGTAGACCCCCTCCATCAGATAAAACCTGCCCTGCAACAGCGAGGCACAATCTCGCAACTACGGTGCCCCTCCACTTTCATTTTTGCCTGTTCAAAAATGCCTCCTACGATGAAAGAGAGTGACCAGCACTTGCCCTGTGACTGGGTGAAAGGGCACAGGGGGGGGGGGGGGGGGGGGCTAGGTGACATTCGTAGGGCTCTAGCACACCTGATCCTGCAGGAAGCAGTGTTCTCTGTCCAGCTGAGCAGCGATAGGTTGTAGCTCCCTCTCGGCGAACTTCCGGCATGTGTCCCGCAGCATGCAGTGTGTATCGGGCAGCTCGGCGCTCTGGTAGACTGTGTGCAGGCAGCGGGAAGCTTTGGGGACATAAAACAGAGGTCAGCCGGGGTACAGTGATCAGCTCAAGGTCACTCCGTGCTCACCTGAATGAAGCGGCCACCAAGCGCGGCACACAGACGTCAACCCACTGTACATGTTTGCTATACTCTTACCGTACACACCAGGAGGACGGCTGCTTCGGATGACGGCCGCTTTGAATGACGTCAACTTCCCGCTGCCTGATACACACTGCATGCTGCGGGACACATGCCGGGAGTTCGCCGAGAGGGAGCTGCAACCTATCGCTGCTGAGCTGGACAGAGAACACCGCTTCCCACGTAAAGCACGTGTTTTCAAAGGCGGGTCTCCGCCTACCTCAGACATCTGCTTCAGCGTATTTCCTCCCCAGCGTTTTCTTCTCAATCAGGTTTACATCGGCTTTCCTCCCGTCGTGTCAGCCGCTGCTGTGCCGCTCTCTTCCTGCTCCATCCCCGCTGCCACCGCTGCTAATCACGTTCCTGGCCAAGACCCGGCAACCCGCCCTTGAGCAGAAGCACCTGTCAAAGCCCAGGCGCCAGGGTGAAATTTATAGTCGCAATGGCGACCTGGCACCTGGGATTTGTCGAGCCCTGATTTACAGCAAGAGGCGTTCACAAACTATTCATGCTGCAAAAAATTCAATATACTTGTTTTACAGCTGTAGGATACATGGCAAGTCTATCTGTACCTAGGTCTATCTATTTTTTTTTTTTTTTTGCTATTTTAGTCTGTATTGAGGATTTAGATGTTGGTCCACCCATCTTGACTATCCAAGTGTTATAGCTAAATATTGTTGCTGTAGTTTAATGCATAATATGCAAGATTTGAATATAATGTGCCTTTTTTTTTTTTTGTAGTATCTGACACTGACAACAGTGATGAATTGCAGCTCAGAAAAGAACATGCACTTAAGATATTCGCTTATATTAATTCCTGGACACAAAGGTACGTTTTTTATTTTTCAATTTTGTCTTTTATCTTTTTTTTTTTTTTTTTTTTTTGGTTGAATTTTCTACTTTCACCAATACCCTATCAGCCAACTGTTCAGATGCCCTTTAGATAATTTTTGTTTTCATTCAGCCAGGCTGGACAAGGGGGAAAAAACAAAATCATAAACACTGAGGTGAATGGAGGAACATTGTATTCTGACAGTGGGGCTCTCTACTGCCAGAATAACACTGATCAGCATCTGCAGCTCCTAGTCAACATTGGAGCATTTAAAAAGGGGATCAAGTCCGGAGATAAAGCTAAAGAGACTCTGGTCCGGCCGCACCTGGAGTACGCTGTCCAGTTCTGGGCACCAGTCCTCAGGAAGGATGTACTGGAAATGGAGCATCTACAAAGATGGGGCAACAAAGCTAATAAAGGGTTTGGAGGATATTAGTTATGAAGAAAAGTTGCAAGCACTGAACTTATTCTCTCTGGAGAAGAGACGCTTGAAAGGGGATATGATTTAATCTTACAAATACCGTACTGGTGACACCACAATGGGGATTAAAAATTTTAGTAAAAGGGAGTTTAACAAGACGCTCGTTTAAAATTAGAAGAAAAGAGGTTTAACCTTAAACTACGTAGAGGGTTCTGTACTGTAAGAGCGGTAAGGATGTGGAATTGCCTTCCACAGGCGGTGGTCTCAGCGGGGAGCATCAATAAAAAACACTATTAGATAAGCACATGAACGACAACAACATACAGGGATATACAAGCACATGAACGACCACAACATGCAGGGATTTACAATGTAACACTGACATGTAATCACATACATAGGTTGGACTTGATCAATTGTCTTTTTTCAACCTCACCTACTATGTAATACGTTTTCCAGCTTATCCATTCCCCAGAAGTCGATCTAACGGTTGGCATCTGTTGAATTGGGATGGCTAAACCTGGATCGAAATTCAGTTTTTTCAAAACCGGGTGAATTTTGAATCCATCCTTAGCCAGTTTTACTGGTGCAGGTGTAAGACCCCTTTTCACACTGGGGCGGTTTTTTATGTGCTTTTGGGCTAAAAATGGCGCCTGTAAAGCACCTGAAAAATGGATCCCCTGCATTCCCAGTGTAAAGCCCGAGTGCTTTCACACTGGTGCGGCGGGCTTGCAGGACGTTGGAAAAAGTCCTACAAGTAGCATCTTTTTCTGGTGGTAGAGGAGCGGTCTATACACCCTCCACCGCTCCTGCCCATTGAAATGAATAAGCACCGCTGCCGAAGCACCTGCAAAGAGATTCGGCATGGGGGCATTTAACCCTTTATTCGGCTGCTAGCGGGGGGTTAAAGGCGCCCCACTAGTGGCCGAATAGCGCGCTAACGACTGTAAAACGCCGCTAAAACTAGCAGCGTCTTGCCAACAACGCCCGCCCCAATGTAAAAGCAGCCTAATCAGCCCTGTGGCTGCAAAAGAAGTATAGAGCTGCTTGTGCTTTTCAGTGCAAGGTAGCCAAGTATGTGTACATATATAAAAGGAAGATTTTAGAATCGGACAGGTATTATGCAGCAAAATTTTCGTAAACTCCTTTTCACTGGTATTTCCTGAGAAAAAAAAAAAAATTGCATGGTTAAACATGTTATCATGAACTTGCATATACATACTAAATAATGGTATTGTTTGCTTTTAACTTGTAATTCTTTGCTATAGATAAATGTTTCTCAACGCCAGTCCTCAAGTACCCAACAGTCCATGTTTTCAGCATTTCCCTGCGATGAAACGGCTGTGGTAATTACTAAAGTCCCGTACACACGATATAAAAATTTCATGTGAACGATCTGCCGATTTTCTGATCCTTTAGTATGGTGCTTTCAACAGCCGATTCCAAACGTTGGGAAGACAAAAAATGCATGTGCAGGCTATAAAATTTGTCGTACATGACCACAAAGGTCTGATATTTAGTTTAATTAGTAGAGTTTTCCTCCAAAAAAATTGTAAAAGCAAGACTACACATGCTTGGAAACTAAGGCCCCTTTCACACTGGGCGGGAGGCGCTAAAAATAGCGGCGCTATACCCTCGGGCTTTCACATTAAGTATGCAGTGCAGGATGCTTTCAGGCGGTATAGCAGCGCTATTTTTAGCGATGTACCGCCTGAAAAACTCCTCAGTGTGAAAGGGGTTTTAAGAACACCTATAAAACAATTCAACACATTACATCACTTCTGAAGTCGTACGAGAATTTTCGTATGTTGAGTAACCTTCACTTTCGATATAAGACTAGCATGCAACAAAAATCTGCGGAAAATTTTGTCTGATAGTGTGTACCCGGCTTTAGGCAGTCAAACTTTTATAAATCGCCTGTGCAAAATAATGGAAAGTGTAAAAACGGGACCGTTGGAGGGACTGGAGTTGAGAAACATTGCTGTAGAACTTCTAATATGCACCGTTTTGGTAACTGTGTTTGTCACTTTTCACATCTTTTACTATCCAGATATCTCCCTGAGCTTTCCCAGGAATTGGGTGTACCTTCCTCCAATTTTAATGGTGCTAGTCCTTTTATAAGCTGATCTAATATTTATCCTATCAGCTAGGGTCATCATGTTGTTATTGGTGTCATTGGTGCATAGTGATAGTCTAAACTTTTGGCTTAGTGCTGATGTTTGTTTAACCACCTAAGGGATTGTAAAGGTAAAAACAAATTCTCTATATAGTTTCCTTTTACCTTAGTGCAGTCCTCCTTCACTTGCCTCATCCCATTTTGCTTTTAAATGTCCTTACCGCAGAGGTGATCAAATACCACCAAAAGAAAGCTCTATTTGTGGGGAAAAAAAGAACGTCAATTTTGTTTGGGAGCCACGTCGCACAACCGCGCAATTATCATTCAAATCGTGACAGTGCCGAAAGCTGAACGTTCACTTGGGCAGGAAGGGGATATATGTGCCCAGTAAGCAAGTGGTTAAAAGGAAAATAGGTTAAAGGGGTTGTAAAGGTAAAAAAAAAATTCCCTAAATAGCTAACTTTACCTTAGTGCAGTCCTCCTTCACTTACCTCATCCTTCGATTTTGCTTTTAATTGTCCATATTTCTTCGGAGAAATCCTCGCTTTCTGTTCTTCTGTCTGTAAGAGTCGGTTCAGACTGGGTCGACTTGGGATCCGACTTGAGGTCACCTCAAGTCGTCCCAAGTCGCGATGTAGAGAAAAACAATGTTAGTGAATGGGAGCGGTGTTAATACACACTACTCATGTCGCTCCCACTTAAGAAAAGGTTCCTGTACGACTTCAATCCGACTTGTTACCTCAAGTCTGATCACTAGCTACTTTCCAGATAAGATAACATACATTTCTCACAGGCAAACTTCTCCCTCCCTCTCCCAGAGCTGATTGTTGTTTTATTGGCCACTGGAATGTCTCCTGTCCTGGAAGTCGTGTTGTAAATCGCCCCAGATCGCCCTGTGGTTCATGCTCAAGTCGTGTCTGAGTCGCCTCTGAAAGTCGCTCTGAAAAGTCGTGTCGCCCCAGTGTGAACCGACTCTTACTCCACACAGTAATGCAAGGCTTTCCTGGTGTGGAGAGAGCCTCTTGAGGGGGGAGGGGACGAGCAGGAGTGTCAGGATGCCCACTAACACACAGCTCCTTTCTCTATCTGCAAAGTAGAGTGTCCTGACCCTCCTGATCGCCCCCTACCCCCTCAAGAGGCTTTCTCCACACCAGGGAGAAAGCCTTGCATTACTGTGTGGAGTTACAGACAGAAGAACAGGAAGTGAGGATTTCTCAGAAGAAATAAGGACATTTAAAAGCAAAATCGAAGGATGAGGTAAGTGAAGGAGGACTGTGCTAAGGTAAAGGAAGCTATTTAGGGGGGAAACAATTACCTTTACAACCCCTTTAAGGACCTTGCCTGTTTTTACGACCTTTTTACAGGTTTTTTTTTTGCTACAAAGTCTCTTAGAAGCCCCAAACATTATTATTAAAACAATAAATAAAATTTCTAACACCATAGAGAATAAAATGACGGCCATTGCAATACTTTTTGTCACACTGTATTTGCGCAGCAGTCTTACAAGCGCACTTTTTTTGGGAAAAATTCACAACAGTTAAGTTAGCCCAATTTTTTTTACATTGTGAAAGATAACGTTACGCTGAGTAAATTGATACCCAACATTTCACGCTTCCAATCATGTTCCGGCCCTCTCCCGCCGCAAATAATGGTGATTTTGCTGCTGCCATTACCAAGATATCCATCTTCAAAAAGAGGACGTATGTAGTCGTGCGCAGGTCCTGAAGTGGTTACGGGGGGAAAAAAAAAACCCTTTGTTGTGCAAGATGCTTTTTTGTGCAGGTGATGTTTTATTTTTTTGCTTGTATTTATGTTGAATTCTCTTTTTTTATTTTTTTGTCCTCCAGACAGTGTCTATGCTGCTTTAAGGAGTATAAACATTTGGAGATCTTTAACCAAGTGGTATGTTCCCTTATTAATTTGGTGATTGGCCAAGTCCAAGCCCTGAGGGACCAGCTTTTAAAAATTTGCACTACTAGCCCTGATTCAAACTGGCAGGATGAGGCCAACCCATCCGATGAGCTGCTGAATGTGGAGAAAGAGACTCAGGAGGTGGAGGAGGAGGAGGAAGAAGATGGGGAGGAGAGGCGCTCGGAACCATGTAAAGACCCCGACAAACAGTTGGAGAGTGGAAGAACTTGCAATGTAACCGAAGAAGACTCTCTAAAAAGCACTGATCTGTATAGTTTATGGAGTACTGAAGAAAAAGAAAAACTGTTGTTGTGCGTTGCAAAAATCTTTCAGATACAATTCCCTCTTTACACGGCCTACAAGCATAACACGCATCCCACGATAGAGGTATTTCCAATTACTGTTTCTCATTGCTGATATTTCAGTGTGAATGGTCCAAATAAAATCTGTTTTGGCTTCTTCCTTACCCTGGTACTTTCAATTGATTACGCCTAGAGGGTATTAATGTCGATAGGGCAGACTTAACCTCCAGAGTGATTTTATTGATATAAAATGTGTATTTCTTGTTACAATATATGTGAATAAACCTTCGTCTGCCATGATATTTCAACATACAACCCTAATTCAAAAAAGTTGGGGTGCTGTGTAAAATCTACATAAACATACAATGCAATGATTTGCAACTCTCAAACTTATACTTATTTCACAGTGGAAAATAGAAAGTATATCAAATGTTTATACTGAGAAAATTTATAATTTTGGGGAAAAAAAGGTTTTGAAAATGATGGCGCCAATACATTTTACGGAAATTTGAGGCAGGACAACACAAGTAAGTGGTACTGACGAGGAAGAGCTGGAAGGACATTTTACAACTAATTGGGTTAATTGGCAACAGGTCGGTAACTTATGATTGAGTATTAAAAGAGCATCTTGGAGAGTCTGAGTGTCTTAGAAGTAAAGATGGGCTTGTTATCTGTGCTCTTTTCTGGAAAGGCACCATCAATGCTGAAATTATATATATTATATGAAATATATATAAAATATATACAGGTTTTAGAGCAGCATATGCTTCTATCCAGACACCTTTTTCAGGGAAGGCCTTGCTTATTTCAGCAGGACAATGCTGAACTGCTTCATAGTAAAGGAGTCCTCTATCGGGCAAGAATGGGACAACATTCCTCTCCCAAAACTCCAGTAACTGGTCTTTTCAGTTCCCAACTGTTTACCAAATGTTAGGGGCGGGTGCTACCCTGTGGGAAACATGGCCATGGCCTTGTCCAACTTTTTTGAGACATGTTGCTGCCATCAATTTCCCAATAAGCTTCCTTTTTTTTTAATTGTACATTTTCTTGGTTTAAACATTTTAGATTTTTGTTCTATTATAAACTATGGGTTAATGAGAATTTCAGATAATTGCATTCTGTTTTTATGTAGATTTTGCACAGTGTCGCACCTTTTTTTGGAATTGGGGCTGTACTTCCACCTGGTCATGAGTAGTTTGATAGATGTTTTCTGCATGTAGTTATCATTTTAAATTGCTTCTCAAGATTATTTTTTTAGTTTTGCTTCTCAAGATAATTTTTTTAGTTTTGTAAAGAACATGGAACAGTTGGAACCCCAGTATGGTATAAACTTTACTGTTTGTCCAAACTGTTTTTTTAGATGTACCTTTTGTTTGTCCTAGTGATTTTCACTGGACAGTAAGTAGCTTAATTTTACAGTTGTAACCAAAACCGGTGAAGGGAAATTCTTCAATGTGGAGTGTGTTCCAGTTACAACTTGGAGAGGAAGTTTCCTTATTTTGATAATATTTTTGCTTTCCTGTTGTGTGTCAGGCACAGAAAGTTCCAAAAATAAAGTGGCATAGGATTTTACTATTCCCTATCCTAAACTAAAGAACAAACCTGTTTCAGGTAAAGCTAGACTTTAAAGCTGAATTTCAGGCTATTACCAAGTATGCTTAAACCTGCTCTCATCCTCAACTGCAATTTCTAACTACCCTGTAAAATCATGATGCATATACTTGCCTCTTCTCCCAGTGCTCCACTATGATCACTAGATCTCCCCAGCGGCCGGCTTCAGAGAAGAAGAGTGATCAGACAATGGCTATAATGCCTGTGTTGTGATGTCGCCCATAGGCTTACTTTGGGGCATCTTTTCGTGGCTGTCCCTCCTCTCCCCTGAAGCTGCTGCTGGTAGCCAATTAAGTGATTGGAATGGAGCGCCCTGAGAATAGGTAAGTGTAAGCATCTTTCTTTCACAAGTTGGTTCGAATAGGAGTTGGATCGGGATGCATGTTTAAGAATTGTTCGTTTATAGCCTGGAATTCCACTTAAATTAGTCCACTAAGGGGTCTATTTAGAAATAATTTGCACAGCTTTCATCTAAAAAAATAAATAATCTTTGGGTGAAAACCATTTTTAAACCAATACCCAAGTATCTACAAGGTAACCATACAATAAGCAAAATAAACAACTACCCCTGCATGAACTTTCAGAGTGACAATACACATGACCGTTGTCTAGCAATTTTAACCACTATCAACCAGCTTTTGATTATAAAAACTAGGGTTGTCCCGATACCGGTATCGGGACCGATACCGAGTATTTGCGGGAGTACTTGTACTCCCGCAAATACCCCCGATACCTGTCCAATCCTGAGCAAGAGGGTGTGTCCTTTACATGGCGCACTGCAGGGAAAACGGCTATTGAAAGTAAAGGAGCCTACAATGTTCGCGGAGGCAGTGGCTTTGTATAGGTGGCGGGGGCATCATCATCAGGTACGGGGGATATGGCTGCAATATGGGGGGAACATGGCTGCGAAATGGGGGGGACATGACTGCAATATGTGGGGGACATGGCTGCAATATGTGGGGGACATGGCTGCAATATGTGGGGGACATGGCTGCAATATGTGGGGGACATGGCTGCATCTATGGGGGGGGGGGACATGGCTGCATCTATGGGGGGGGGGGACATGGCTGCAATATGTGGGGGGACATGGCTGCAATATGTGGGGGGACATGGCTGCATCTATGGGGGGGGACATGGCTGCATCTATGGGGGGGGACATGGCTGCATCTATGGGGGGGGACATGGCTGCATCTATGGGGGGGGGACATGGCTGCATCTATGGGGGGGGGACATGGCTGCAATATGTGGGGGGACATGGCTGCAATATGTGGGGGGACATGGCTGCAATATGTGGGGGGACATGGCTGCAATATGTGGGGGGACATGGCTGCAATATATGTGGGGGGACATGGCTGCATTTGGGGACACATTTGAAAAAGTATCGGTATTCGGTATCGGCGACTACTTGAAAAAAAGTATCGGTACTTGTACTCGGTCCTAAAAAAGTAGTATCGGGACAACCCTAATAAAAACCTATTTACCATATATACTCGAGTATAAGCTGAGTTTTTCATCCCATTTTTTTAGGCTGAAAAGCTACCCCCTCGGCTTATACTTGAGTCAGCAGTAAAACAGCGTGTCTGCCGATCTGTAATCCATATGCAGCCGTACCTTTTCATTAGTAAAACAGCGTGTGTCTGCCGCTGTATAATCCAGTCTGTTGGCCGTCCATTGTAAGACAGCCCCGCAGCCTCCTAGTCTGATAGGCGGAACACTGATCTAGTTTCCCAGCATCGTTCCTCTATCACGGATGGACGAGGAGGAGGAGGAGGCGGGGCTTTCTTACAATGGATGGCCGTACAGACTGGATTATACAGCGGCAGACACGCTGTTTTACTAATGAAAAGGTAAGGCTGCATATGGATTGCATAGCGCCAGACACGCTATTTTACTGCTGACTGTGAGAGACTGCATATGTGGGCACAATTAGACTGCAAAGTGAAGCTGCAGATGGGCATTGTTTACCCAGTAGCTGCTGCATTTCCCACACTAGGCTTATACTCGAGTGAATGTTTTCCCAGTTTTTTTGTGGTAAAATTAGGTGCCTCAGGTTGCATTTTGGTCGGCTTATACTCGAGTATATACGGTAATTTTATGTTTTATTTTCTTTTTCCTTGATAAATTCTGGCAAATTTAATTTATTTATATATATATATATATATATATATATATATATATATTTATATAATATATATATATATATATATATTTATATAATATATATATATATATATATATATATATATATATATATATATATATATATATATATATATATATACTACAATTGGACAAAAAATTGACTACTGACAGTTAAAGTGAACAATCTTGAATATTTTGTTCACAATGGCACCTGAAAGTGGGTGAGATAAATTAGGTGGAAAATGAACATGTTATCCCTGAAGCTGATGTGCTGAAAGCAGAGAAATGCATAATGATTTTAACTATGACAAGGGCCAATTTGTAATGGATAGGACTCGGTTAGACTCCAAAACTCTGCAGATCTTGTTAGATTTTCCTGGTCTGCCATTGTCAGAACCTACAAAGAGTGGTCCAAGGAAGGAAAACTGTCAATAGTCATAAACAGGGCTCGACAAAATCCGGGCGCCCGGTCGCAATTGCGACACGAAATTGTGACCTGGCGCCCGCCGGTAATGGCGCCAGATCACAGAAGGAAGCTTCAGAAGGCTGCAAAGCCGCAGCCTCAATTACCGGCCGTCGTGGGCCTGCTGTGATCGCGGGGTGGGGGCACACAGGCACAGGATCCTGTGTCTCCGTGCTCCCCCACTGCGCAATCGTGGCGGGCCCACGACGGCCGGTAATTGAAGCCGTGGCTTTGCAGCCTTCTGAAGCTTCCTTCTGTGACCTGGCGCCATCTGGTGGTGCCAGTTGGCATTACAAGTAAAACAGCAGTTCTTAAAGTGTTTTTTCACTGCCATCTCCTTCCCTCCTAATTAGAACCCCCAAACATTGTGTGTATATATATATATATATATATATATATATTTTTTTTATTCTAACACCTTAGAGAATAAAATGGCGATCATTGCAATACTACAGGTTGCATGTTTTGAGTTACAGAAGAGGTCTGGGGCTAGAATTATTGCTCTCGCTCTTAGGCTCCATGCACACTGAAGCTGATAAACTGCAGTTTATTGGCGTTTTTGGCTTTTTTTTTTAAAGCCCATAAACTGAACTCTATGCTAGCCTATGTGCCCATGCACACCTGGGCGTTTTTCAGTGTTGACGAACTTTGGAGTTTATTGACTTATTTCTGAACGCCCAAAATTTGCGTTCAAAGTGCCGTTTTTTGGCGGGGAAAAAATGCTGAAAAACGCTCAAGTGCCAGCGTTTTTAGTGTTTGTTTTTTTTATTCCATTAAAAAAAAAAAAGCTGATAAAAGCTACACTAAAAAAACGCTCATTAGAGCTATTGCAAAAACGCTAAAAAAACGTTGCAAGGCTCCTTGCAAAGCTACTGGCATTTTTTTATAGCTTTTATCAGCTTCAGTGTGCATGGAGCCCAACGATCGCAGCGATACCTCACGTGTGGTTTGAATACCCTTTACAAAAGTGGGCGCTCTACAGGTATGTGTTCGCCTCTGCGCACGAGCTAGTCGGGACGGGGCGCGTTTTCTGGCTCCTAACTTTTTTAGCTGGCTCCTAGATTCCATGCAAATTTGTCAAACCCTGGTCATAAGTGGCCAAGGCTCATTGACATATGTAGAGGGTGAAGGCTGGCACGTGTGATCTGTTCCAATAGAAGAGCTTCAATAGCTCGAATTGCTGAAAAAGTTATTGCTGGTACTGATGGCTTTCTATTGTGCATTCCAGTTTATGTATGGAGATGCATAGCTGTAGACTGGTCAGGGTGCCTGTGCTGATGTCGTGTATGCCAAAAGTGCCTACGGTAGGCATATGAGTATCATAACTGGACCACTGAGCAATGGGAGAAGGTAACATGGTGTGATGAGTTAAACTTTATTTGCATGATGTAGATGGGTGCATATGTGTTGTTTAGCTGGAATGAGATGGCACCAGCATGCACCATGGGAAGAAAACAAGATAGCGGAGGCCTAAGGGATCTGCTACCGATGACTCGATGCCACATTCCAAAGTATACCTACAGAGGTCTAGTGTGGAGTCCACGTTTCGATGGGTTCAGGGCTGTTTTGATCTTTATCGTATGGAAATATGTTTCAGAGTGCTAGAGAATTACTTTGTGTATGTCCATAATTTATTATGGGGCTCCATCCACAGGCAAATTCTTTTTAGTATTTTTTATTTTTTTTGGAAACGCGAGTGTCTCCATCAATGTATTTAAGCTGTTCTGTCAGCATGATGTGGTAAGAGGGGTTGAACAGACAATTTTAATAAGGCCTCAATTCATCCTGCTTTTCCCAGAATAATTATTAAAATCTGTAAGATGAACTTGCACAGGACTCCCTCCTAACCCGTCCTGACCTGCAGCGCGGCAATCTCCCTCTCTGAGCCCCCGGATAGCCGCCTCACGGCTCCGGGGCTTAGAAATCACTGAAGCTTAATCTCCTAAACATACCCCGTCAGGGGGTACATTTAGGAGCATTCTAATTGGTCAATGCTTTCACATGGGAGGCGCGGACCAATCAGAACCCACATAGTCTGTCCTTTCAGCGGGGAAGAAGAGTAGTGAATGCCAAGGTGATTTCTAAGCCCTGCACCCCTGAGGCGGCTATACTGGGGCTCAGAATGGGAGATTGCTGCGCTGCAGGTCAGGGGGGGAGTGAGGAGGGGGTCCTGTGTAAGTTCACTTTACAGATTTTTCTGTAAAGGTCAACTTACACTTTAAGGGCTTGTATACTTTTTTTTTTTCCGCATCTCAAACAGGCCAATCTGAAATGTAACCGAAAATATACTGCATTTGGCTCACTTGTGAGTTTGAAGGCCATGTACATGGTCCCTAAAGTTGGCCCTTAGAGATGAGCTGATATGTTTTACTGCAAATAAAATGTTAGATGACAGATTTTCAACAGTCATGTGGGAAACTGTGAGTTATGGGCATTGTGTTTGATTTTTTTGTCTCCCATTTTCATTATAAAAGTTGTGTTTTAGGGCAGATGCCACTGGTGCGATGTCCGACATCGAATGTGATTCATACCGCAGTGCAAATCTCATGCGATCTCTGTGCGTAGAGATTTCAGCCATACATATAGTATGGCTGAATTTGCATCGCATTCGGACCAAAGATGCACAGGACCCTTTTTTTGGTCCTCGGCAGAATCGGATCACATTGGTGTTCACATCCATACAAACTGATATGGGGGTGTCATAAACTTTCAATTGACTCTCCCAGCAGTTTGCATAGGGCAGTGTGAACTGCCGCTGCGAGACCTGCGATTTGAGAATTTGCAGTGTTCCCGCTCTGCTGCAGTGTGGACTGAGCCTTGGGTCTTAAATTATGAAATAAAATGTCTCCCAAACGTGTCAGTAAAAGTATTAACATGTTTTTCACATCACTTCTAAAGCTTTTTTTCCCCCTCTTGCTCTTCCAGGATATTTCAGCTCAAGAAGGCAATCTCTTAGGAGCCTTTTGTGACATGAATGTAAGTGAAAAGCTGAAGAACTTTATAGATGTATGAAGTCTTTTGTGTTTTAAGTGATTTTCAATACTATAGATTTGTTTTAAAAAGTTGTCACTCTCCATATATTAGTCATATTAAGCTTTTTGTTTTTTCACCTTAACCACTTAAGGACCTTGGGTGTTTTTCAGATTTGGTGTTTGCAAGACTAAAACAGTTTTTTTTTGCTAGAAAATTACTTAAAACCCCCAAACATTATATATATTTTTTTCTAACACCCTAGAGAATACAATGGCGGTCATTGCAATACTTTTTGTCACACCGTATTTGCGCAGCGGTCTTACAAGCGCACTTTTTTGGGGAAAATTTTACTTTTGTGAATTAAAAAATAAGACAACAATAAATTTGGCCCAATTTTTTTAATATATTGTGAAATATAATGTTACGCCGAGTAAGTTAATACCCAACATGTCGCGCTAAAAAAATTGCGCCCGCTCCTGGCATGGCGTCAAACTTTTACCCTTAAAAATATTGATAGGCGACGTTTAAAAAATTCTATAGGTTACATCTTTTGAGTTAGAGGAGGTCTAGGGCTAGAATTATTGCTCTCGCTCTAACAATCGCGTTGATACCTTACTTGTGTGATTTAAACACCGTTTTCATATGCGGGCGCTACTCGTGTATGCGTTCACTTCTGCGCGCAAGCTCGTCGGGACGGGGCGCTTTTAAAACATTTTTTTTTTTTTGTTGTTATTTGTTTTATCATTTTTTACACTGAAAAAAAGTGATCACTTTTATTCCTATTACAAGGAATGTAAACTTCCCTTGTATTAGAAAAAAGCATGACAGGTCCTCTTAAATATGAGATTTGGGGTCAAAAAGACCTCCGACCTCAGATCTCATATTTGGACTTGAATGCAAAAAATATTAAAAATAAATGGAAATGTTGTCATTTGAAAAAATGACAAAAAAAGTGCCTTTAAGACGCATAGGCGGGACTGACGTTTTGACGTCACTTCCGCCCTGCTATGCTATAGGGACAGGTGGGGGCCATATTGCCTTCACTCGCATCCCCACACAGCAGGCAGCAGGACCCGATTGCCTCCGCCGCTACCGACGGCTCCGGTAAGCGGCGGAGGGCGCGGGAGAGCGGCGGGAGGGGGGGCCCCCCTCTCCCGTCGCCGATAACGGTGATCTCACGATGAATCCTCCACAGAGACCACGTTATCATTTACAGGACCGCTCATGCTAAAGATGGATACCTCGGTTGTGGCAGCTGCTGCCGTTACCGAGATATCCATCTTTAAAGTACCAACGTAAATGTACATTAGCGGGTCCTTAAGTGGTTAAAGTGGAGGTCCACCCTAAAAAAAAAAAAGAGCAAAAGGCTCCAAAAAATAAAATAGTTTTTTTTTTTTTTATAATTTCCAGAAATGTCTGTTACTAGGCAAATCGCCCTAAATCCTATTCTGCGGTAGTCTTCAGTGTTCTCCTCCTCGCGTTGTCTTCTGGGACATTTGGGTGTGATGTCTTCTGGGACCTGTGTATCCCAGAAGACAGCCAGCCATTCACAAAGCGCCACGCAACTCGCAGTAGAAAACGGACAGTGAAGCCGCAAGGCCTGTTCCCCTTACTTTGAATGGTGGTGCCGGAACCTGATCCGGGCGGCCGACATCGCGGGCACCCTGGACAGGTAAGTGTGCTTATTAAAAGTCAGCAGCTACAGTTTTTGTAGCTGCTGACTTTAAAAAAAAAAAAAAAAGCTGTACCTCAGCTTTAACACATTCGGCTACAAAATCTAAATCTTGCCCAGTAAGGGCCAGTTCACACCAAATGCAGTCCAGTGCGTTTTTTTTTTTCTGCATCAAAAACACATGGATAGTAGGTTATATGGTTTTCAATGGCATAGTTCTCACTAGTGCAGTCAGTTTCAGTGCGTTCCAGAAAAAAAGTAGAACCTGCTGCATTTTTTTCTGCACTGTATTGGAATGTGTTAAAACTCATCAAAACGCACTGGAACACACATGTCCTTTGGGTTAATAAATAAAAGGGGGGGAAAAAAGCACTGGAACGCACCAAAAACGCATCCGGACTGCTTTTTCTATGGTGTGAACTGGCCCTAAATATTCTCCCTGAGCATGTTTACTTTTGAAGTTTTTTTAAGCAGTCTGCTCCTGCACTCTGTGTGCTCTCTCCAAACCTCTGGTCAGTTACATGCACCATAGTATCTCACAGGGATAAGGTACCAAGGGACATCAGTCTTGTAGCAGCTGTCTATTAGCTTGGGAGAGGGAGGAGCAGAGGAGTTTCCTGCCATCCTTTGCTTCAGAACTGTGTGTTTGTGTAGATGGTGTAGAGAGAAAACACTGCTATAGTTCTAGCCAGGAGAGCACACAAGTGAGTCTCAATAGAATCCTTGCAGTTTTCCAGCAATCGGAGCAGCAATGTAAAATGGAACATGACTGCAAGATGGAAGAGGCTGCATAAAGAATAAGTCTAAACCTGTTGTGAAACTGTTTGAACAGTTGATGACTTAATATCGCTTTAACTCCAATTTAGAATTTTTTTTTTTTTGTCCTGTGTAAGATTAAAAAAAAATCCAAAATAACTACTTGCCTTCTCTACCCTTCATCATTCCCTGAACCTGGTTGCCTCCCCACTTCAAGTTGTTATTACACAGTTTGGACTCTGTAATACAGCATAGAA
Organism: Rana kukunoris; assembly: GCA_029574335.1. Lineage (NCBI taxonomy): Eukaryota > Metazoa > Chordata > Amphibia > Anura > Ranidae > Rana > Rana kukunoris. The sequence continues at coordinate 725,176,025 of CM056049.1, read as the reverse complement.
GGGTTCCCACACAGGAAAACGTTCAAAGAAGATCTATCCCCTTTTTTCTTTTCTGATCCCTAAATTACATGTCCATGGTTACTAGGTCCATTGTAAGTCGAATAATGAGGTCCAATCTGTGCCCTCCCACTCGTATAGCAACTGATCCAACAACAGCTAGAAAGGAGATGGCCAATTTATAACAGCAGCCTGTCCTTGCAGTAGCTGATGCTGCCCCTGCCCACCAGAAATCCCTGCATTTCTTTTGTCGTTGCTCGTCTGTGCTCAGAGCTGAAGCAAGAGGCCTATTCTGCATTAGCCGTCTCCTTCCTTGCTGTTGGATGGGGGGGATGGTCAGACCTTATTAGTTTTAGAAAGCACTTGGCAGCATGGGCCAAAGTACTACATGTTTTTTGTTCCATAGGAGACAGGACAGTAAATGGGGGGGGGAAATGTAATGATAGAACTACTTCTTTAAAGCGGAAGTTCACACCTTTTTTTTCATTTGGTGCGCCTCCTTAAAAAAGATGTCTGTCTGTCAGAGAAAACTAAAAGTGCACTTGGCCTTTAACGGAGTTGTTACATTCAGTAACAGACTTGTCTCATTATGTGGAAACCAGTATGATATATTAAAAAAAAAAAATGTAAATGTATTTTTCCTTAAAATAGATACTGCTGCATTGAGCACATACACAACATGTGTTTTTCTGTTTTCAATTTTATTCTTCTTTTTTTTTCAATGAATTTACAACTTTTGTCCTTGTAGGACGTGGAGGTCCCCTTGCACCTTCTCCGTTACGTATGTCTATTCTGTGGGAAAAACGGCCTTTCTCTTATGAAGGATTGCTTTGAGTATGGAACCCCCGAGACCCTGCCCTTTCTAATAGCTCATGCATTCATCACTGTTGTGTCCAACGTAAGTTACCCTTCTAAAGTGTTTTGAAACGTTGGAAATCAAAGTTGCCCATGTATTGCAGAATTAGTTTTATGACTACTTTTGCAGAGTTCTTGCTCCTATTGAGTGCTAAACATTTGCATTGTAATAAAGAAAAATTGTTGTGCCCAAGCTCATATTAAATGTACCTTTTTATCATTAATGTAGGCTGAGTGTCATGGTTTTAAAGCATTTACTGTAAATATCAATGTAACTGGATATGTAGGCTTTTGTGTGTATGACATGTGCTAGACATTAGTCAGCTTGGAAAAATATACGCGTACATGAAAAGGGAAACTACATGGTAATAATTGTGGTTTTGATTTTTTTTCCTTTGTAGATCAGAATATGGTTACACATCCCTGCTGTTATGCAGCATATTATACCATTTAGAACCTATGTTATAAGGTAAGATAATGCGGTCTTATCCCAATTTTGCTATGTTTGAAAGTATCTTGCTGTATTCTCCTAGTGGATGGCAAACCCTTTCATTCTCTGCTCTAATTTGCAACAGGGAACATGGGGTGGATTCCACTCCAATCAGCAGGGGATCTGTGAGCTGATCCCCCTGCTGATAGGAGCAAAGTGGGTAGGGTGTCTCATCTATGCCCACTCCGTTTCTGCGGGCAGACCCCGCTATGCTCTGTGGGCGCTGGGTGTAAACAGATCTGTTCCTTTTACATCAGGCTGTTCCAGTCAAAACGGAAAAGGAAGCTGTCCCTTTTTTGCCTTTTTTTTTTTCCCGGACCTAATTGGACCTGAAGGTAGGTGTGTTTCAATGGGCACTAGTTACATGGACATTTCAGAGCAGGTCCGCCTGAACGACTGACAGGAGGACCTGATCGGAAAGGGCCTTAAGAGTTTGTCTTTTGACACTATGGGGGTTATTTATGAAAGGCACTTGAAATTGCACTTGGACGTGCAGTCGCTGTAGATCCGAGGGGGACATGCAAGGAAGATAAAAAACAGCATTTTAAAATCTTCAGATCGTCCCCTTGTTTCAGATCGTCCCCTTGTTTCAGATCGTCCCCTTGTTTCAGATCGTCCCCTTGTTTCAGATCGTCCCCTTGTTTCAGATCGTCCCCTTGTTTCAGATCGTCCCCTTGTTTCAGATCTGCAGCGACTGCACTTTTAGTGCAATTTCAAGTGCACTTTGCACTTGTAGTTTGCAATTGTAGTGCAAAGTGTATTTGCCTTTCGTAAATAACCCCCTATATCTAGATCCAGTTCAAATCGGTATGTAGGGCTAAAACATGCAAACTATAGAAATGTAGCCTAGTGCTCCATGTCAGTTCCTCTGATAAAGTTACTTTGTGACTGCCTTTGTCTTTGGATGTAAACTGGGTAAAAAATTGTTGGCTGTACATTGACTGTATCCAATAAGATGTAGTCCCTGCTCAGGTATGTAGTGGCTGTGGGTCCTGTTGGCAGGGGGTGAACAAGAGGAATCTGTAGGTGTATTGCTGACATAAGGAATAAACTCTCAAATGGAGACCAGGAAAGACATAAAAGTGCCTGGACATTTAGGATTAAGTTTAGAAAAACCTCCATTTTTTTATTTTATTTGGTCATGTGCTTCATCAGAGTATATTGACACAAGTGGCAGTCAAGCCACAGGATGAAGGGCCTTTCCTAGACTGATGTGGTGTTTTTTCGTTTTACAAATGCTATTTTCTAATTCTATTTGCTATTTTGCAGATATTTGTGTAAGCTGTCTGACCAGGAGCTGCGTCAGAGTGCGGCTAGGAACATGGCTGACCTCATGTGGAGCACTGTGAAAGAGCCTCTGGACACAGCTTTGTGCTTTGATAAAGAGAGCCTTGACTTGGCTTTCAAATATTTTATGTCACCCACACTAACAATGAGGCTTGCTGGCTTGAGTCAGATAACGGTAGGTGTTTGCCATATTGCTATGGTAACCTCATAGTAAAAACAGATCTGGTGTTTCTTGATTAGACCGGATTAAAAATGTTGCTTTTAAAGTTCAGCTAAGAGACCCATGTATGTGTTCTTTTTTGTTTTAAATTTTTTTCCATTTATAAAATATGCATATTATAGAAATGCATTCTAATATGGCAAGGCTCGGAGATGGGCAGGTGCCAATGACACATGATCAGAGAAAGTCTGATTTCGGACTGGTTACCTTAAGACATTGAACTTGCTTTTTCCTTTTTTGCATATTGTTCAAGACATTTATTTAGACCTGATCTCCAGAGAACTGCCAGTATTTTCTGTAGCAATTTATGAGCTTATCACTTATAGTATATTTCTTTTAGGAACCTTGACAACCATTTTGATATGTTCCCTTTTACCTTCTATGTGTGATATAGATGGATCTTCTTTCTAACACTTCATGATCCAGTTGTTTTATTATTTTCTTAGGTTTTGTCAAGTTAATATACTGTGTACTCTTGCAAATAATTTTTCATCTATTTCTTTAGCCGATTCATTTTATTTTCCTTTTCTTTAATTTAATGTTGTTTTATTTTATATAGAACCAACTTCATACTTTTAATGATGTCTGCAACAACGAGTCCTTGGTATCTGACACGGAGACGTGAGTCTATTTCTTTTTAATTACTTTGGACTATGTGCTTTATGAGTTTTTAAGAATTGCAAGGTTATCTAATATGGATTTGTTCCCTAATTACGGAAATAGGGTTACCACTTTTTTAGGACCGAGTACAAGTACCGATACGTTTTTTCATGTACTCGCCGATACCGAATACGGATACTTCTTCTTTTTTTTAAATGTGTCCCCATATGCAGCTGTGTCCCCATCTGCAGCTGTGTCCCCATATGCAGCTGTGAAATCCTCACTTTCTGTTCTTCTGTCTGTAACTCCACACAGTAATGCAAGGCTTTCTCCCTGGTGTGGAGAAAGCCTCTTGAGGGGGGAGGGGGGCGAGCAGGCAAGTCGGGACACTCTCTACTTTGCAGATAGAGAAAGGAGCTGTGTGTTAGTGGGCATCCTGACCTTCCTGCTTGCCCCCCCCCCCAAGAGGCTTTCTCCACACGAGGGAGAAAGCTTCGCATTACTGTGTGGAGTTACAGACAGAAGAACAGGAAGTGAGGATTTCTCAGAAGAAATAAGGACATTTTAAAAGCAAAATGGAAGGATGAGGTAAGTGAATGAGTACTGCACTACGGTCGAGGAAGCTATGTAGGGATTTTTTTTTTACCTTTACAACCCTTTTAAGGCTGAAGCTACTACCACTCACACCTGCCGATTTGCAAGCGTCACTAATACATATATAAAACAAACACAAAGACAGGGCTACATAGAAATAAACACAGTTCCAGGTGTGTGGTCATAAAATGTGCATGCATATATAAAAGTTCAATATCTATTGCACATATAGGTTATTCCACATTTCATATACAGTAGTGAGAAAATCCAGCATGGTGTTTCTTAAAATGGTTCCTAGTTAAACACGGCATTAGTGAGCTGTCACCATTACCTCCGCATGTGATAAGAGATGGGGTGGATAGACCCCCTTATGAACTCTTACCAGACGGCACTGGAAAATGAGCATCAACACCAGTCTTGGATAATCTCTCTGGATGGCTTTCACCACAAAATGTATTGCAGACAGGAGGATGGATCATATGCCAATGAGCTCATTTCAGAGAGAAAAAAGATAACTCCATAGCATAATTCCATTTATAAAAATGTATTTAATTCTAAAACACTTAAAAGAAGTACCAATAAAGCGTCAACACCTTTTCAGGTAAATCTGTGTGTGTGTGTGTGTGTGTGTGTAATTTTGCCTACAGCATATTGAGCTATATTGTAACATCGGTCTAAGGAAAACTGGCCCTTCAAGGATGTTTGTATCCATCATTTTAGAAAATTGGTATTTCTCTAGGACTGATTTATAAAACTAGGAGCAAAAGCCGAATGCAGCAAGAAAATTCGACTGTGTATGATGGCTGCAGTTAAAGGTTTGCTTTATTTGTCTCGGACCCTTGTTTGCCTGGGACAATGCCAGGAACAATTATTATTCTGTTGTCTTGTTTCAGATCTATAGCAAAGGAGCTGGCAGATTGGCTCATCAGCAATAATGTGGTGGAACATATTTTTGGACCAAACCTACACATTGAGGTTGGTATATTGATTTATTGTATTCCATTTCTTTTCACTTGTACTTCAAATTATTTAATATGTAAGCACTTTTTTTTTTTTTTTTTCTAGATCATCAAACAGTGCCAAGTTATCCTAAACTTTCTGGCTGCAGAGGGCCGGCTGAGCACTCAGCACATTGACTGTATCTGGGCAGCTGCACAGGTATGTTATTTTACACTTCTCTTTCCTCTACTTTCTTTCTTTTTTTTTTTTTTCTTGGTCCTTTTTGGTCCTTTTAAGGGACATAACTGGGTTATACTTCTGCCTACAGGAGGTTTGCACACTGGAAAAATAAACATTAAACCAACCTCTGTTGGACATTGTCTTTCTGATATGCCTCAGTTTTTAATTGCTAGTCTCCAGTTTAGAAACTGAATTATCTTAGCCTGTAGACTTTAACTTAGAAATTAGCTGTGTTTCAAACACTTTTGCAGAGTTCAAGTATATTATTTCCACAGCCAAGGCTGCTAAGAGGGTACCACTGGTCCCCATCAGTTAAACAGGGGGTTCCAATCGGCAGAAGAGAGGGGAGGTAGGGGGCAGCGACTCGGATGCTCTTGAATAAAAGTCCTTTATTTAGTTACATGGGTACAGGCTACGCTGATGCGTTTCAGCTAAGCAATGCTTTGATGAAGGCTTCTTAGCCAAAACGCGTAGCCTGTACCCATGTAACTAAGTAAAGGACTTTTATTCAAGAGCATTTGAGTAACCAGCACCTTTTCTGATTCAAGTATTGCATTTTGTGGCCTGAACATCCTGGCTAGAGCACCGGTCCACAGTTCATAGATCACCATATTGGCAGTGGAGCTGGGGTATAATTGTGCTTCTCTAATGATCACTAACTGTTCACAACTGAAGGATATTAAACTGTTTATTATGCTTCAGTTTGCGAATGAACAGAAAGCTCTGTACAGAGCTATTCCTGTTCATGTATTCTGTGCAGCTGAGGCTGCAGACATAAAGATTGAGGATTGTATCTGCAATCTCTTTCGTTGTCTCAAAAGTGAGACATCAGGGGTCTGTGCAGAGATCTGTGATTTCTAGCAGTGGCCCTGTCCACAGCCACTTCTAAGCCAGAGATCCTCAAACTACGGCCCTCCAGTTTTTTTGGAACTACACATCCCATGAGGCATTGTAAAACTCTGACATTCACAGACATGACTAGGCATGATGGGAATTGTAGTTCCTGAACAACTGGAGGGCCGTAGTTTGAAGACCCATGGTCTAAACATTTGGTTACCTCCCCATGGGAATTTGTTTGACAGCTTCCGTCTTCTGTAAAAAAAAAAAACATGCTGTCTATTGCCTAAAATATAGTTGTGTTTTTTTTTTTTTTTTTTAGCAAAAACGATGTAGCCTTTTATTAGACTCTGCAGTATCCTCCCAGTAAAGCTGTTGCCAGTGACCTATCGTACAAAGGGGCCCTGAATATCCAGCCTGTGTTCTGTACTGTACCTCCAAGATATGAAATTTTTAGCAAAGGCAACTTTTTATACTTGCCATAAAATAATCTTCTCAAAGTCATTTGAGGGACACAGGTCTTACGCCCTGAATTTTTGGACCTTGTAACCTGCTTGCTCACAAAACTGTGGCATGACTATTGGAGGTGGGGTTATACAGGGGCTGGCGTAATGTTTGTTTGCCAGAGTCCAAACCTCCTGTAAGCAGCAGTATAACCCACAGGTCCAAGAATTCATTCCTGTGTCCATCAATGGACTTTAAAAAAAACTTTTGCTGTAAAATCATTTTTTATTTTAAAGAATATTAACCCCTTCCATACAGGGCATTTTCACCCCCTTCCTGCCCAGACCAATTTTTAGTTTTCAGCGCTGTTGCACTTTGAATGACAATTGCGCGGTCAGGCAACACTGTACCCAAATAAATCGTTATGTTTTTTTTCCCCACACAAATAGAGATTTCTTTTAGTGGTATTTGATCATCTCTGCGGTTTTTATTTTTTGCGCTATAAACAAAAGAAGAGCGACAATTTAAAAAAAAAACACAATTTTTTTTTTCTTTTTATTTAATACATATCACAATATTTTTTTTTTAAAACTTTTTTTCCCCTCACTTTAGACCGATACGTATTCTTCTACGTATTTTTGGTAAAAAAAAAACGCAATAATCGTATATTGATTGGTTTGCGCAAAAGTTATAGCATCTACAAAATAGGTGATGGATTTATGGTATTTTTTTTTTTTACTAGTAATGGCGGCGATCTGCGTTTTTTTTTTTTTTGTGACCGTGACATTGCGGTGAACATATCGGACACTTTTGACACGTTTTTGGGACCATTCACATTTACACAGCGATTATTGCTATAAAACTGCACTGATTACTGTGTAAATGTGACTGGCAGGGAAGGGGTTAACACTAGGGGGCGCTGAAGGGGTTAAAATGTGTCCTAAAGTATGTTCTAACTGTAGGGGGAGGGGGACTCACAAGGGGAGGAGACCGATGTGTGTTCCTCTGTACTGGGAACACACATCGATCTCCTCACCGCTGACAGGAGGTGGATCTGTGTGTTTACACACAGATCCACACTCCTGACGTGATTGCCGGAAATCGCGGGTCCCCGGCGGCAATCGCAGCCGTCGGGCACGCGCGTGGGATCGCGGGTGGTGCCGCGTGCGCGCGCGCCGCCGGCGGCGCGCGCCCTAGAACGCCGTGAAGACAGGACGTTGTGCAACGTCCAGTCTCATCGGCGAGGGGATGACCATAGCGTCATTTCCCTATGGGCTGGAATTGAAGGGGTTAAAAGATGTACATGTATTTGATGATAGAAATATTTGGATTATTCTATCACTTGCCTGTCTTAAAATGCTGAAACTTTATTTTTTTGTATTACAGTTGAAACATTGTAGTCGCTATATCCATGATCTTTTTCCCTCGCTGATTAAAAACTTGGATCCTGTGCCTCTGAGACATCTTCTGAATTTAGTATCAGGCCTACATCCCAGTGCACATACAGAACAGGTAAGTGGAGATGGAAAACAGGTTTTATTCCCAAACAGTCCTGGCCTATGCCCTTGGAGGCCATCTTCTCCAAAACATGATGTTTCTTTTAGATCCTATGACACTTAGAATTGCTGATCCAGTTGGGCACGTCTAGTGAAATTTGGCATTTATGATGATTTTTTTTGCTGCAGTCCCTAGGGATATAGGAGTCCTGCAATCTTGGAAAATTGTAATTGCATGTTTTACAGGGAAACAGTACAAGTCAACTTTTATTTTTTAAAGCACGAGTTTCACTGAAATGGGTATTTTGGTTTCATTTACGCAATTCAGTTTTTAATCTTATTCACTTTTTTTTTTTAAATGTAAACAAAAAGGTTTTGGGGTCTGTTTAAAAGAAAATTGGACAAATGTAACAAGCATTTGTCCATCAACGATTAGGCCTCATGCACACTGGAAGTTTTTACAGCAGCTGTTTTTTTCAGTAGACTTTTTTTTTTTTTCTACAGTCCATAAACTCTCCATGTTATCCTATGTGTCCATAGGCTGTTATCAGCAGTTTTGGGAAGTGGCGTTTTTGAGCAGTAAAAAAACCCAAAACTAGTGGGTTCTGAGAGATGTAAAAATGCTCTAATGCTGATAAACATCAATAAACGCTCAAAAATTTCACTCACCAGCGTTTAACGTTTTTGATCCATTGAAAAAAAAAAAAAATTATTTTTCTTCAACCAACAAACGTTGAAAAAAGTTGAAAACTAAACTCACTGCAAAGCTACTGGCGTTTATAACGTTATTTTATTGTCCAGTGTGCATGAGGCCTTATGAGCAAGTATTCTCAGAACACTGCATTGGCTAAAGAGATTTTAAAACGTATTTAGTTCTGGAAGTAATAGAGTGAGAAAATGCGTATAGAATACTATTTATTCTATTCAAGTGGCGTGAACTTTAAGGTATATTTATAACTACATCTTTTTTATTGATTTTTTTTTTTTTTTTTTTTAAGATTTCAATAAATCAGGCGATTGTTAGAACCACTGATGTTGTGACTTTGTATCGTTTGCATTTTTTTTTATTGATTTTTTTGTTTAGAGAAAGAAGTGAATTTTGAGATGTATTCATTTTAATCAATCAAGACTGTTACTTTTCTAGTATAGAATAAAAGTTTACCCCATTTTATAATGGTTTTCAAAAGTGATTATTCACTTTGCTAAGGCTCTGTTCACACCTGAGTGTATCGATTTGGTGGCGTTTTTCTGTTGTTTTTTTTTTGCCCCTTTTTTTTAGTGTTTTAGAAGTGTATTACAAGCGTTTTACAGCTTCTGGTGTTTGGCTTAGCCAAAAGGAAGCACTAGGGGGAGGCAAGTGAGAGGAAATTGGGGCGGAGAGCTGCTATTTGAGCAGAAAACACTTGTAAAATGCTCAAGTCAGGTATTTTTATTATGAGGCCAAAAACACTTGTAATCTGCAAAAAAAAAAAAAGCTCATGTACTTTGGGCTTCCGGCGTTTTGCATTAGGCGAAAACACATTTTAGATGTGAGCAGGGGCCTTTGAAATTAATGGGATTTGGCCTGTTGAGTGTTTTGGAGCTACAAGCTTGAGGCCTGGTTCACACTGGCCGTACGACTGTCAATCCAACTTTGCCTTGCGACTTTGGTTCCTCATCAATCAGACTTTAATGAATGGGATACGATTTTGATCTGACTTTGAGATAGTTTGACTTGCCCTTTGACCAATTAAAACCATTCTGGCGTGACATAAATTCCCTTTCCTGGTGCTGTAATCCATGTCTGATGTCACAAGTCAGATAGTTAAGATGGTGATCTGAGTTGTATACGACTTTGATGATGTTTAATAGGCTGAAATCAGACCAAAGTAGTGCAGGAACCTTTTCCAAAGTCGAACCCTCATGGGGAATCATTGTTTTTGTACATGTCATGCGATATGTGCTCTCCAAGTTGGGGCATATGTCATACCAGTGTGAACCGGGGTTCAAGCACAAAATCGTGCAGGTGTGAATGGGGGCCTAGCCCTTCTGCTTTCTTATTTCAATTTTACCTTGGCCTGCTTGGTCTATGCCAGTGTCAGACAGTGCTTTCTAGACCACAGTTCAACCTGTTCTCCTCTGTACCCTGAAAGTTGCTCCTTGCTTGCAGTCTTTCTGTATAAAGTATTGGACCCACAGCCTTTTTGTAATTCAAGGCTGGAGCATGGAGAGGAACTGGCTGGGACCTGTTGCATCCATTCTTGTACTGCATATCTTTGTTCTGTTTTGTGTTCCAACTGCATTTTAATATACCATTGAAAAAGCCTAGTTAGATTGCCTAGTGAATTGCTTCCTTTTAATACTAGTTCAGGTCTTTTGGCATGCATAGAACTGGAATGAATCCTCCTCGTAGTTTGGGCAATGCTCAAGTGTCTTTTGATCACAAGCCACTAGTATTGTGTTAAAAGGAAGTTCTTTCTTTTTATAGACCTTGTATTTGGCTTCAATGTTGATTAAAGCTCTGTGGAACAATGCACTAGCAGCTAAGGCCCAGCTTTCTAAACAGAGCTCCTTTGCATCATTAGTACTGAATACTAATCTACCAATGGGCAACAAGAAAGGTGAGTCCATAGAAACTGCCACAATTTCTTCTTTAATTTCTTTCATTTTTTTGTTGCAAGATTTTAGTCAGTAGATAATGTTGTATGTATGATTGTATCAGTTGAGTAACATTCTGATATGAAGTTCAGATATCTACAAATAAAATAATGAACCTTGACAAAAATGTTTTTAGGTTCACCAGCAGCTAGCCCTCAGAGCAGCGACAACAGCGACACTCACCACAGTGGCGGAAGTGACATAGAAATGGATGAACAAATGTTAAACCGATCTAAGCATGTACAACAGCGACTTTCAGATACAGAGGTACTGGATCATTTAATATTGCCTTTATTAGGGTTGTCCCGATACCACTTATTTTTTAAGACCGAATACAAGTACCAATACTTTTTTTTCCCCCCAAGTACTTGCCGATCCCGAATACCAATACTTTTTTTTTTTTTTTTCAATGTCATGTGACAGTTTGACCGATGGGGACTGATAGGTGGCACTGACAGGTGGCTGGCACTGATAGGTGGCACTGACTGGTGCTAATGGGCACTAATAGGTGGTTGGTGACTGGTGCTAATGGGCACTAATAGGTGGCATTGACAGGTGGTTGGCACTGATGGGTGGCACTGATGGGTGGCACTGGTAGATGGCACTGATTTCACTAACGGTGCAATCAGTGCCATCTATCATTTCCCACAGGTGGCACTTGTGGGCACTGATGGGTGGCACTTGTGGGCACTGATGGGTGGCACTTGTGGGCACTGATGGGTGGCACTTGTAGGCACTGACAGGTGGCTGGCACTGAAATGTTGAAAACATTGGCACAAGATTTAGAAAAAAAAAAAAAAAACTATGCTGAAATGCCCATCTTGGTACACCCTGCACTCGGCTGCAGTAAGCAGCAGCAGACATCTTGTTACACCCAGCCTGAGGTATATGGGCTGGGTGTAACAAGATGTCTGCTGCTGCTTACTGCAGCCAAGTGCAGGGTGTACCAAGATGGGCCTAGGGACGTTCATCGATCCTGATGCGGCTGCCCTACACCCCTGCCAGCTTACCACTGCAGGTGAGGACTCGCTCTCCGCCCGTATAGCGTCCACCGACTCGCTCTCCACCCGCATAGCGTCCACCCACTCGCTCTCCGCCCGCATAGCGTTCACCGACTCACTCTCCGCCCGCATAGCGTTCACCGACTCGCTCTCCGCCCGCATAGCGTTCACCGACTCGCTCTCCGCCCGCATAGCGTCCACCGACTCGCTCTCCGCCCGCATAGCGTCCACCGACTCGCTTTCCGCCCGCATAGCGTCCACCGACTCGCTTTCCGCCCGCTCGCTTTTCCGCCCGCATAGCGTCCACCGACTCGCTTTCCGCCCGCCCCACCGCATAGCGTCCACCGACTCGCTTTCGTCCACCGCCCGCATAGCGTCCACCGACTCGCTCTCCGCCCGCATAGCGTCCACCGACTCGCTCTCCGCCCGCATAGCGTCCACCGACTCGCTCTCCGCCCGCATAGCGTCCACCGACTCGCTCTCCGCCCGCATAGCGTCCACCGACTCGCTCTCCGCCCGCATAGCGTCCACCGACTCGCTCTCCGCCCGCATAGCGTCCACCGACTCGCTCTCCGCCCGCATAGCGTCCACCGACTCGCTCTCCGCCCGCATAGCGTCCACCGACTCGCTCTCCGCCCGCATAGCGTCCACCGACTCGCTCTCCGCCCGCATAGCGTCCACCGACTCGCTCTCCGCCCGCATAGCGTCCACCGACTCGCTCTCCGCCCGCATAGCGTCCACCGACTCGCTCTCTGCCCGCATAGCGTCCACCGACTCGCTCTCTGCCCGCATAGCGTCCACCGACTCGCTCTCTGCCCGCATAGCGTCCACCGACTCGCTCTCTGCCCGCATAGCGTCCACCGACTCGCTCTCTGCCCGCATAGCGTCCACCGACTCGCTCTCTGCCCGCATAGCGTCCACCGACTCGCTCTCTGCCCGCATAGCGTCCACCGACTCGCTCTCTGCCCGCATAGCGTCCACCGACTCGCTCTCTGCCCGCATAGCGTCCACCGACTCGCTCTCTGCCCGCATAGCGTCCACCGACTCGCTCTCTGCCCGCATAGCGTCCACCGACTCGCTCTCTGCCCGCATAGCGTCCACCGACTCGCTCTCTGCCCGCATAGCGTCCACCGACTCGCTCTCTGCCCGCATAGCGTCCACCGACTCGCTCTCTGCCCGCATAGCGTCCACCGACTCGCTCTCTGCCCGCATAGCGTCCACCGACTCGCTCTCTGCCCGCATAGCGTCCACCGACTCGCTCTCTGCCCGCATAGCGTCCACCGACTCGCTCTCTGCCCGCATAGCGTCCACCGACTCGCTCTCTGCCCGCATAGCGTCCACCGACTCGCTCTCTGCCCGCATAGCGTCCACCGACTCGCTCTCTGCCCGCATAGCGTCCACCGACTCGCTCTCTGCCCGCATAGCGTCCACCGACTCGCTCTCTGCCCGCATAGCGTCCACCGACTCGCTCTCTGCCCGCATAGCGTCCACCGACTCGCTCTCTGCCCGCATAGCGTCCACCGACTCGCTCTCTGCCCGCATAGCGTCCACCGACTCGCTCTCTGCCCGCATAGCGTCCACCGACTCGCTCTCCGCCCGCATAGCGTCCACCGACGCAGTCACTGACTCCTCCCGCCCTCTCTGGCCACTCTACCCTAAAAAAAAAAAGGAAAAAGTATCGGGTGAAGCATCGGGAGCATTTGGGCAAATGCTCGGTATGGACTTTTATATTGGTTTCCATTTCACCATTATATTTGCAAATAGTGTCAGCCATTCTTGATCACTACATATTTTAGCTCAGCATTCTGCTTAGTAGTGATGCATAGTGAATGTGCTTCTCTGCTACTCTACCTCTTACTTTTACCAGACTTCAAAAACATGGTACACACCCACAATGTTCCTGGTAGCCATAGACCTAGTAATCTGCCGGCAGAGTCGTGAGTCAAGTGGTATGTGATGCTTCAAGTCCGTGAAACAAACAATATTTGACTGCTTGGAAGTCCTTTCTGGGAAAGTCTGCCTTTAAATTTTGTTAACCATCTGGGAGCACCATTTGCTATGATATCCACCACTGACTGACCAATTCCGAAATCCTTATTCTGACATAGTAGTCTACTTCATGGGGTCTGTATATGCTTCTCTGTGATACACCAGATTTCTCTGCATCTTTCAATGTCCTTGAGACATCGGGGTCATGACCTTCATAAATGGGATATGCTCCACAGTTCAGTTACCCTGTTATGCAGTGCTTGTTGGAAGTCCGAGGGAGCTATTGCATGGCGAAACATGTAGAGCAAAAAGCTACTGCTGGTTAAACATATTATGGTTACTGTATGATGATACTGTGATTTTATTTTTTATTTTTATATTTTTGTATCAACCACTTGCTGCTGGCTGTACGACTTTGTACGGCCGCAGTGTGGATCCCAATTGCCGGGAGGCTGTCTATATACGGCCTCCAGCCACTGGGCGGCGCGCATGCGTGCCCGCCGCATCACTGGGATGCTAATGCGCGATCGGCGGTTAGACAGACATGCACGAGGATCTGTGCTTGAAAACACTTCCTGTCGGGGAGAGAGGAGTACATGGGGACACAGATCGGTGACCTCCCCCAGTCAGTCCCCTTCTCCCACAGTTAGAAACACTATGCAGGGTACACATTTAACCCCTTCCTCGCCCCCTAGTGTTGACCCCTTCCCTGCCAGTCACATTTATACAGTAATTCGTGCATATTTATAGCACTGATCGCAGTATAAATGTGAATGGTGCCAAAAATGTGTCAAGAGTCCGATGTGTCCACCATAATGTCGCAGTCCCAATAAAAATCGCAGATCGCCGCCATTACTAGTAAAAAAAAAAAAATAATAATAAAAAATAATTCTGTCCCCTATTTTGTAGGCGCTATAACTTTTGCGCAAACCAGTCGCTTATTGCGATTTTTTTTTTTTTTTTTTAACCAATAATATGTAGAATACGTATCGGCCTAGATTGATAAAACAAAGGTGTTTTTTTTTTTTTTTTTTTTTTATTATTATTGGACTATTTATTATAGCAACAAGTAAAAAATTGTATTTTTTTATTTTTATTTTTTTCAAAATTGTCGCTTTTTTTTTTTGTTTATAGCGCAAAAAATAAAAACCGCAGAGGTGATCAAATACCACCAAAAGAAAGCTCTACTTGTGGGGGAAAAAAGGACGTCAATTTTGTTTGGGAGCCACGTCGCACGACTGCGCAATTGTCAGTTAAAGCGACGCAGTGCCCGAAGCTGAAATTTCACCTGGGCAGGAGGGGGGTATATGTGCCCAGTAGGCAAGTGGTTTATAAGTTCAATATATTTTTTATATTTTTGACTAGTCATTTTTCTTGGGCACCCTAAAAATCCCATTCCCTTCTACCTATTTATGATTTCATTTACATTTTTAAATCTTCACATAAAGTTAATTTGTGGTAGCACATCAGTGTTATTTTTTACTTCCTACTCGCCAAGAATACTATACTGGCTATATAAGGGTTTCTTGAACCTCTGTTTTCGGACACGTTGGGCTACCACCTGGTCTTTTAGTGAGAGTTGTGGCCTCATGGTACCTGTTTCGGGTGTACCTTCCTTGGACAACACTTAAGAAGTTCTTCATGTTGCATTTGTTTGTAGTGTTGCCCATCCCTTAGTTGGACTATCTTTAGACATCCAGGAGGTGAAAACTTTTGTGTCAGTCAGCGGATGAGAAAGAAAATGGGATTTACTCGCTGTATAATCTCCACAGGTCTCACCCCCTGTTCATGGTTTGGTACTACTTTGCTACAAAACTGAAAAACGCTGGTAGTATTTTGTTCATGTCTGGGCAGTAAAAGCCTATATTCTAATCACAGGCAAAGTATTCATAGACCCTGGTTTATAGGCTTGTACCTTTCAGGTGATTGGGCACTGACAAAGCTTTCAAAGACATGCCCTTTTGTGGGCCTCCCCCATAATGCTACCCAATCTGTGAATCCTTATTTTTTATTTTTTTTTTAGTGCTAAAGGTAATAGACCTCTCATTCTTGGCTTAAATTATTCTTGGATTAAAGTAGATAAAAAACCTCAGACATGAAAAGTGTAAAAACCACGTCCCACTAATAGTGTGTGCTAGCCTGTATCCAAAGTGCCAAGTGTGGCTTTTCTCTGATCTTGTATCTGCATGAGTAATTTCTTACCATTTTTTTTCTGACCTAACAGCCTTCCCAGAGACAGCCCGCCTTCTTCCAGCACACAGCGGGTGATTTATAGCCTTAGGTGTGTGTGTTTTTCTATGAACCTGTACGGGGGGGGGCGGCTTGTTTCTTTCCTACAATTGGCTGCCCCCATTAGAAATGGTGGCTGTTAATGTTTGTTAAGGGACTCTAAAAAGTGCTGATTTTTTAGCTATTGAAAACGTTTCGATTCAGGGATTTCATGTGAGTCCCTTTGCTTTTGGCTAGAGGAGGTGGGAACAGAGGGCAGTTGAGCAAAGGTAAGAGGGAGGTAAAGGGGTATCAAGCAAGCGGAGTGTTTGACTAAATCCCAGACCATAAGAGTATGGACCAAAATCGGGTTTATAAGTTTAGGATGGTGCACGGGAGGAATCCATGGTACTAAAGAGAGAAGAATTGGATCAACAACCAAGACGCCTATATATCGGTCCATAAAGGTGCCAAGTTACCTGCCTGCAGTTGAACGATGGGAGTGATGTGGGCAATATTGGGGACTCCCACCAATCCCTAACTTTCCGAATATACAGATATCCCTATTAAGCAGCGGTCTCATCCTACCCCAATTTTTTTTTTTTTAAGATGGGACACTGTAATATGTGAACGACATGAGTGGGAACAGGGATAAGGAGAACCCTAAATCAGTATAATGGCTCAGGAAGGAAAGACCTTTTGATAGTATGGGTACAACCCATCAATGAGATTTGAGCCATATCCCAGGTGTCTAGCAGGCGTTTCAAAGAAGATAAAAGAGGGCGGTATCAAAAATAGGGATTACTACAAAAAGTAGTAGAAAGGCGGACTTTTTCAGGCAATCACAGGGACATACAATTTAAGAAAAAATATTTAATTATATATCATAAAATCCAGAAACAAAAACTAAAATATACAAAAACAGAATATACAGAATATATATTAGCAATAGTAGCTTGCATCTCGCCTACGCGTTTCGCCAAACGGCTTCTTCAGGGCGAGTTTGAGAAAGGGCTGGTAGTATATGATTGCTAATTTCATATATCAAAAACGTTTGCTGTCCATCTGATTATATCAAGGATTATGTAAATATCCAAGTGGCACATGAGAGCTCAATGCGGCAGACAGAGTGTATCAGGTATACAAAAAAATGTCTGGTATGGTTAGCGACGAAACATCATCCACAGATGAATAAATGTATTTCTGGGGTGGAGCCAGAAATAGAAAGGAGAACCCGGGACTGATCACAGCAATAAAACATAGACCATAGCCAGAGAGGAGTAGAGTCCAATCGCAATAGGCTAAACCGGATTGTAATGTCCAGTATAGGACAGTTCAATGAATCAGGAGTCTGGATATGAGTCACTGTTGATATGTCCCGGGGGGAGTCAGACCTGTGCAGCACAGGTCTGACTCCCCCCGGGACATATCAACAGTGACTCATATCCAGACTCCTGATTCATTGAACTGTCCTATACTGGACATTACAATCCGGTTTAGCCTATTGCGATTGGACTCTACTCCTCTCTGGCTATGGTCTATGTTTTATTGCTGTGATCAGTCCCGGGTTCTCCTTTCTATTTCTGGCTCCACCCCAGAAATACATTTATTCATCTGTGGATGATGTTTCGTCGCTAACCATACCAGACATTTTTTTGTATACCTGATACACTCTGTCTGCCGCATTGAGCTCTCATGTGCCACTTGGATATTTACATAATCCTTGATATAATCAGATGGACAGCAAACGTTTTTGATATATGAAATTAGCAATCATATACTACCAGCCCTTTCTCAAACTCGCCCTGAAGAAGCCGTTTGGCGAAACGCGTAGGCGAGATGCAAGCTACTATTGCTAATATATATTCTGTATATTCTGTTTTTGTATATTTTAGTTTTTGTTTCTGGATTTTATGATCTATAATTAAATATTTTTTCTTAAATTGTATGTCCCTGTGATTGCCTGAAAAAGTCCGCCTTTCTACTACTTTTTGTAGTAATCCCTATTTTTGATATAATTATTTCGGATGTTGGCTACATGTGAGTGCTTTTATGTTTCCCCGTTCCCTATTTTTGAAAAGAGGGCGGTAGTTCGCGTCCTATAGAGACTGGAAAGAAGAGGTAAGATAAACCCCTTGATATGAAAGCGAGGAAGTCCACTGAAATGGAGATTTCGCTCTCAAAGAATCGCAGGGAGAATCGGGTAAGGCCCCTTTCACATGGGCGAACCGTTCAGGTCCGCCTGTCAGTTTATACGGCGGACCTGAACGGCGCTCCATGCTTGTCTATGGAGTATTGAATGTCAGCGGTGACCATGCCCGCTGACATCCGATCCGCTAAAATCAGACGTCCGTCCTGGCTGATCGGATTGGGTGAGATTTGATGAAAACGGACATGGTGTCTGTTTTGGTCTGTTCTCTCCATAGATAAGCAGTGGCGCTTGACAAGCCCCTCCCCGCTCAGTGAGCAGAGAGGGACCTGTCATCTGTAGGCTCAGCGTAGATCGACGGCGAGATCTCCTGCTGAGCTGGCAGACTTGTCCCCGTGTGGAAGGGGCCTTAGGAAATGTTCAAGGCCTGGGATTTGGGCGGATTAATATGGAGACCCGATCTGGCCGCAAAGTTACCCATGAGGGAGAGAAGATTAGGTAAAGTAGTGTGTGGAGAGGAGGCGTATATATAAGCAGATCTACAAACATCCCTAACTTATGAGTTACTCGCGCCAACTCCACACCCTGTATGTTCAGATTACCATGTATATGGGCCGCTAAAGGTTCCAGTGCCATAATAAACAAAAGTGGGGACAATGGGGACAGCCTTGCCTCGTGCCTCCTAACTATAGAAAAAGTGGCACTCGTAACCCATATATTTTACAGAATCTGAGGGGGGAGCTAAAGGAGTCAAAACAAGAAAGGAACCTGTCGCCAAGTCCTCTATGGTGTAACACTTCTCGCAAATACGTTTTGGAGAGATTGTCAAAGGCTTTGCAAAGACGGCAATATAAGCTGCTGCAATCTTTGACATGCATAATGGATAAGAAGTATTGTGCGCCCGATGTTATCTGCTGCCTGACGTAAGGGAATGAAACCCACCTGATCCTTGTGGATTAGAGTGGAACACGCCCCTTTCAATTAATGAATCTATAAAGCAATCGGCAGCATGCATGTCATGTCTGTTGGGTTTCTTTTACTATACTACACTTGCTGGTAAATTATTTGCCACGTAGAAATATACAGTATTTATTGGCGTATAACACTCACTTTTTTTACCCTGAAAATGGAGGGTAAACTGTGCCTGCGTGTTATACACAGGGGGCTGTGGAATGTTGTTTTTTTTCCTGAAACTTCCCTCTTAAAGTTAGGGTTTGTGTTGTACGCCTGTGCGTGTTGTACGCCGATAAATATGGTAATTTATACCAAAAACAGGGATTGATCTGGTTAGTGATGTTGGACTGTAGGTCAAAAGTCCTTTTTTTTTTGTTTTGTGTTTTTTCTTTTTGCCTTCTGTATCTTTGAGTAAAAATATTCACCTTCTGACACACAAACACTGTACCACATACCACACATCGGAAACTGGGGTTTCATACAAATGTGAGGGCTGGCAGGTGCCTTGCACCAGCATACACTGTGATTGATTTGTGCCTTGCCATCAACTTAAAGGTTGACAGGAATCCAATTCCAGAATTCCTGCCTATAGGGTTACAGTGCACAGGTACTTGAAGAGGCCATTTCATCACTCCGGTTACTATGGAAACCTAATTGCGGAGTTGCTAGGCTGTGTACAGCAGCTTCTGCTTCAGAATTTAAGGTGTGTGTGTGTGTGTATGTGTGCTTTTTCTTTATTATATATAGACAGACTGGTGGGAGAATTTTCCATCATTAAATATGCAGTTTTTCTTTTAACTGCCTAGTACTCTAGAGTTTGGTATAGGGATTATATATTTTAGCATCCTGTGCCTAATGGTGGCCTGTGTTGAAGCAAATCTTAAAGGGGTTGTAAAGGTTAGTTTTTTTTTGTTTTTAAATGGGTTCCTTTAAGCTAGTGCATTGTTGGTTCACTTACCTTTTCCTTTGATTTCCCTTCTAAATGTTTTTTTTTCTTTGTCTGAATTTCTCACTTCCTGTTCCTCCTCAGTAAGCTGTTATGGCTGACTAACCCCCCCGCCAGAATGGCTCAGATGATGGGGCAAGCTTACTGAGGAGAAACAGGAAGTGAGAAATTCAGACAAAGAAAAAAAAAATTTAGAAGGGAAATTGTAGGAAAAGGTAAGTGAACCAACAATGCACTAGCTTAAAGGAACCTATTTAGAAAAAAAAAACTGACCTTTTTTACAACATACCCCCTTCATATCAAAGGAAATAATATATATCATATTGAAACAATAATATCCAGGAGTTTTCCCTATTAGAACTCCCACCCTACCTTTGTAGGGTCCCCAGAGACACCTAAGGCCACATTCTGAAATGTCTCCTGTTTTTGGCACAGTTCCTGACACCTTTGTTTTTTTTATCTATTCAGGAATCTATGCAAGGGAGTTCAGATGAAACCGCAAACAGTGGTGAAGATGCCAGCAGTGGACCAGGGAGTAGCAGTGGGCACAGTGATGGCTCAAGCAATGAGGTCAATTCCAGTCATGCCAGTCAGTCTGCAGGCAGCCCAGGCAGTGAGGTTCACTCAGAGGACATAGCAGATATGGAAGCCTTAAAAGAGGAGGAAGAAGAAGAGGAGGAGGAGGAGGAAGAAGAGGAAGAAGAAGAAGAAGAGGAGGAGGAGGAGGAAGAGGAGGAGGAGGACGAGGAGGAAGAGGAGGAGCATTCTCACAACCCTTCAAAAAGCAGCAGAGCAATTGATCTACATAAGAGAAAATTGGAGTCTCAAGCGGGTATTTGTTTGGGGGATCCCCAGGGGACAGCGGATATAGGTGCAAGCAATGGCACATGCAAGGACCTGGTTTTTAATTCAGAGTCTGTTCAACCAGGTGATAGTCGCATTCGCATCTTGGATGGCTGCTCCCATTCCGAAGAGCCTGAGCACGACATGACGGGGGAGATGAGTGGTGGCCACATGCAAAGCTCGCACGACACCTGCATCGCCCGTAGTGGAGACTTCTTGGGAGAGGCTATCGGGAATGAGCTGTTCAACTGCCGACGGTTTATTGGTCCTCAGCATCACCACCACCACCACCATCATCACCACCATCACCACCACCATGAAGGGTATGTCGTTTTTATGATTTTTTTTTCTAATAATTAAAACTTCTTCTTTTCTTTACAATCCAAATCAGGCAGATCGTTGAGGCACATTTGTATCTTAGTGATGGTTATTGGTTACTGTTTAAGTATCTGTTTTATTATGACAATAATTATAATAGATTGACATCTGGAGCCAGATTTATTGTTGACTGCATTATAATTTTTATGTAACTTTTGCTTTTAGCTTTAGACTTATCACCAGGACAGGCATACACAAATCTCTCCTGATAAAATGTGATTTTCAAAACAAAGCTGGCAAAGATTACAATGCAGCATTTTGTGATCATTTAACAGAACATTGCCTCAGTTCTTTCACAAGCATTGTAATAAATGGGACCAGTTCATATTTTCAGGCCTCATTCACATAGACCCATATACCCGTAGGGAGAGCGGCGTTTTACTTCTCAAAGCCAGGCCAGATCTTTAAACAAACAATATGTAAACATACATTGCGGTTTACCAGGATTATGACTGAAGACATCGGCCATAACTCCAATGTTTTACTCAGCCGCTCTAATGCTTTCAGAAGTGGTGTAATCCTGCCGTTTACCAGTATTTTGATTGGTTTGCGCAACAGTTATAGCGTTTACAAAATAGGGAATCTTTTTTTTTTTTTTTTTGCTAGTAGTGGCTGCAAAGTTGCAATTTTCTGCAGGACTGCAACATTGCGGCTGACAGATTTTACACTTTTTTTGGGACCGGTGACATTTATACAGTGATCAGAGGTAAAAATAGCCACTGATTACTGTTCAAATGCCACTGGCAGGGTAGGGTTTAACTGTGTTCCCTGGGTGTGTTCTAACTGTAGGGGGGCTACCTAGGACATGACAGAGATCACTCTTTCAGATGACTGGGAACAGAAGATCTCTGACATATCACTAGGCAGAACAGGGAATCTCCTTGTTTATATTTCCCTGTTCTGCCTCTGTACACCACGATCGCTGGGCGCCGGTGGACATGGGCGTGCCAGATAACCTCCCTGCACAGACCGACGTAAACCTACGGTGGTTTGCACAGGAGAGCCAACCTGATGGCGGCTGGTTGGCAAGTGGTTAAACAAAAAGTGCCAGAAAAGACTTGGTCTTCATGTGGTTATGATATAAAAAAAAAAATAATGCTAATCTTTTTGCAGGTAATTAAAATGTGCATTTTTTTTTTTTTTACTCTGTAGCCTGGATCCTGCAGACTCTCAGTACAATATCTGCTCATATCTCCAATATGGGTGGCAGTAACTGAATGGCAGGAAGAATCTATGGACTAGGAGAGCGCTCACTATTCACTGTGCGGCTAATTGAGAACTCCAAGCCGGTAGATGTAGTTCATTCATTCGCAGAACTCTGTGAATAAATGACTTTGCCATTTTGGCGGAGCCCGTTTTTAAATTCTGATAGTTCATGTGGGGAAATGATCCCCCTATCCGTTGCTTCAGGGAGGAGGGGGAGCATGAGGTGGGGAGGCATATGTTGCATATTCCCACCGAACTACAGGTGGAACCTGTAGCTTGTTTCAAAGATGATTCTTTAAATGTATCCCTGAATGTACTGTACACCTGAGACTGGTTGCCTTTTGTGTTGGGCATTGGTCCTGCATGGATATATACCAAAGGATGCAAGTGAAAATCCACTGTTTTTGATTTGAGTTGTTGCATGTAGCTGCGCAGAGCACATGTGCTCCTTGGGCGGATAAACATGGCCTTCTGCAAGGGTGTAGGGTTCCATACAGCCATGTGAATGAGGCCTTATATTGGTTATGTACTAATCATTGTTGGCTTACTTGATCAAAGCTTTGTTGTTACTGTTAGATCTGCCCAACTTGCCTCATCAAGTAAGCATTGCACCATTTCTCCTTTTTTCCCCAGGCACATGGTAGATGACATGTTGAGTGCGGATGATGTGAGTTGTAGTAGCTCACAAGTAAGTGCAAAGTCTGAGAAAAACATGGCAGACTTTGATGGTGAGGAGTCTGGTTGTGAGGAAGAACTTGTACAGATTAATTCCCATGCTGAGCTGACCTCACACCTTCAGCAGCACCTACCCAATTTGGCTTCTATTTACCATGAGCATCTGAGTCAAGGTAAGAGTTCTGTACGGCATCACTAGTGTGGTGTTTATATTGGATGCATGTGATCCATTTTTAAAGCAGGAATGCTGCTGAATACATGTATGGTAGCTGTTTTACGTGCCGAAAGATATGTATTTCTATCCAACTTTTCCTTAGATTTTCACAGCCCAATCACACATCACAATCAGGTGGTTGAGAAATAGTGTTCTCCCCTCCTCCATTGGCAGCCTTCTGACTGGACAGTGAAGGAGCAGCAACAAACTGATGAGGGTTATACCTTTTGCTTGTTCTTCTCTCACCTCCTATCTGCATGCTGATTGTCAGACTTGCATGAAGCACCCCTGATTGGTTTCCAACCCCTCTCCACCAAATTCCTGTGTAGTATAGGGAACTGCTAGTTAAAGCGGAGTTCCACCCCAAAATGGAACTTCCGCTTAATCCACTCCTCACCCCCTTACATGCCACATTGGCATGTATTTATTTTTTTTTTTGGGGGGGGGGGGGGCTTCAGGAGGAGTGGGACTTCTTATCCCACTTCCTCCTTCCACCGAGGGGCTGGTTAGGCGATTAAGCCTAATCGCCTACAGCAGCCCCTCCCTGTAGGCGACCGCCTAGGACACTGACAGGTCCTAGACGATCGCCTGTCCAATCAGCGGCGGGCCATGCCACTCGCGCATGCGCAGTGGGTGCCCGGCCGTGAAGCCGAAGGCTGTCACGGCCGGGTGCCCACAGTTAGAATGAAGACGCCGGGAGGGGGGGGGGAGGAGCGGAGCCCCGGCCGGTGCGTCGCTGGAGCAGGGGAGTGTGTGTTTATTAAAAGCCAGCAGCTACACTTTTTGTAGCTGCTGACTTTTAATAAACATAACATTTGGCTGGAACACCCCTTTAAATTTGGTATTTCCACTAGTTTTGTGCAAGTTTTTAAAGGGTCACGAAAGGCAATTAAAAAAAAAAATAAACAATGTATTTTCCTGAACCTTCTCTTCTTGAATTCCCTTGCCAGTGATCTTGGCTAGAGATGTACTGACATTTTGGCGGTTGAAAGAGATCGGCTGAAAATACTGTATTTATTGGCGTATAACACTCACTTTTTTACCCTGAAAATAGAGGGTAAACTGTGCCTGCGTGTTATACTCAGGGGGCAGTGGAAAGTTTTTTTTTTTTCCTGAAACCTCCCTCTTAAAGTTAGGGTGCGTGTTAAACGCCTGTGCGTGTTATACGCCGATAAATACGGTAATCATTTTGGCATTTTGCCGATAATGGTACCTAAATGCATGCAATTTTACGTGCTTTTATGTGTTTTTTCATAGGTCATGTGACTCATCAATAAATAAATATATATTTTAAAAACAAATTTTTGATTTGGGTTTTCAGCAAAATGCATCCTGCATTTCGGTACCAAAATTTCCATTCGATGCACCTCTGGCTCCTCCTTTTCTGTGTGCTCCCTAGCAAGCTGCTTGCTTTGGGGGAACGTGAATTCTTGTTTCCCAGCTCTGTGCGTCTGTGGAGCTGAGCTCCACAGACACACGCAGTGGGACTTGGTCCTCCTCCCCCCTCCTCCTTACTCCCAGAATTTGACTGTAGAGCTGGGCTCAGGCGTGTTCGGCATCCTATTCCCTACCCACCTGCCTGATCCTGCTAGGAAGCCGACACTGCACACTGCTAATCACATGCATTGAGACCTTTCCTGCTCTGCAGCTGCCCAGATCGGGAAATGTCTCGCTGCCTGCGATTAGCGTTGTGCAGTTTCGGCTTCCTGGCTGGATCGGGCAGGTGGGTTGGGACTAGGATCCTGCACACAGCCCATCTCTAATTGACAGCAGCAGTAGCCCAAGTCCCTGTGTGGGGAGAGAAGAGATGCAGCCGTGCACAGTGCTGGATTCATTAAGTACTCTGTAAAGGGGGGGGGGGGGGTAGTTGTTGCTTCTTTTTTTTTTGTTTATTTTTGCAACCATTTACCAAAAATATATTACATTTTAGAGTAATACTCCAATTTTATAGTGAAATATAAAATAGGGTTGCATTTAGTAAATGCGGGGCTAGATCTGTGCCTTAGTTGGTATAAATCTTTTGATAGGCTCTAATTTTAACCACCGGGCCTATTTTGGCACTTCTCTCCTTAATGTAAAAAACACAATTTATTTGCTAGAAAATTAATCGGAACCCCCAAACATATTATATATATATATATCAGACACCATAGGGAATAATATGGCGGTCATTGCAACTTTTTTATTCTCGCACTGTATTTGTCCAATAATTTTTCAAACACCTTTTTTGGGGGGAAAAATGGGTTTCATGAATTAAAAAATAACAAAACAGTAAAGTTAGCCCAATTTTTTTGTATAATGTGAAAGTTGATGTTACGCCCAGTAAATAGATGCCGAACATGTCACACTTGAAAATTGCACACACTCATGGAATGGCGCCAAACTTCGGTACTTAAAAATCTCCATGGGCAACACTTTAATTTTTTTTTACAGTTTACTATTTTCGTGTTAGAAGAGGTCTAGTGCTAGAATTGTTGCACATGCAACGGCGTTTACGTATGTGGGTGGCAGAACTTGCGTGCGTGTTCGCTCCTACGCGCGAGCTACCGGGGATAGGGGCGTTTAACCACTTAAGGACCGCCTACTGCACATATACGTCGGCAGAATGGCACGACTGGGCACATCAACGTATATATACGTTGATTTTAGTACCCAGCCGTGGGTCACGGGCGCGCGCCCGTGGCGTGCTCCCGTGACCCGGTCCGACGCTTAAGGACCGGGACCGCGGGATTCACGGACCCGATCACCGCTGCAGTGCGGCGATCCGTCCCTGGAGCTGAAGAACGGGGAGAGCCGTGTGTAAACATGGCTTCCCCGTGCTTCTCTGTGGCCGCAGCATCGATCGCGTCATCCCTGTAATAGGGGGACGCGATCGATGATGTCACACCTACAGCCACACCCCCCTACAGTTGTAAACACACACACAGGGAACATTAAAAGTCACAGCGCCCCCTGTGGTTAACTCCCAAACTGCAACTGTCATTTTCACAGTAAACAATGCAATTTAAATGCATTTTTTGCTGTGAAAATGACAATTGTCCCAAAAATGTGTCAAAATTGTCCGAAGTGTCCGCCATAATGTCGCAGTCGCGAAAAAAAATCGTTGATCGCCGCTATTGGTAGTGAAAAAAAAAAAAAAAATTATAAAAATGCAATAAAACTATCCCTTATTTTGTAAATGCTATACATTTTGCGAAAACCAACCGATAAACGCTTATTGCGATTTTTTTTTTTTTTTTAACCAAAAATATGTAGAAGAATACGTATCGGCCTAAACTGAGGAAAAAAATGTTTTTTCTTGATCGTACATCACGGGACACAGAGCGCATAGCCATTACATATGGGTTATATGGAGTACCTTCAGGTGTGGACACTGGTGTAATCAACTTCACAGGAAGTTCCTCCCTATATAACCCCCTCCCACTGAGAGTGCTTTAGTTTTTCCGCCAGTGTCTTAGGTGTTGGTCACGTCTAGCTGTCCCTCGGAGGTCTCGGGACCCAGGATAGCTAGCCGGATCCGTCCGAAGTGCTTCAGAGCCAAGATGTACGGTACCCGGGCCCTGCTGGAGTGGGGTTTTGCCTATAATGCCTCTCCTTGGAGGGCTGGATTCTGGGCTCCAGTGCTTTAGTCTCTTCCAAGAACTAAAAGTTACTGATGCCAGGATGCTATATAGGTCCAGGGGTGTGGGTTCCTTAACACAGGACCCCGGTCCCTGAAGGTCCAAGACAATACCCACGGAGATGGGGGAAGGCTGGGCCTCTTGCATTTTGCAATACCCTGCGGCGTGGAGCAGGTAAGAGGGAACCTGCGGGACTTGGTTCGACAGTAGGTATCCCCCTGGGGGTTCTGGGTTGGCTAATGGTATGCTTGTGCATCAGCCACTATCTCCACTATGTCTGTTGAGGCAGGATGGGATTCTAATGTTTACCCAGATAACATGTAGATATATGTATACTTGTGTAAGTTATATATTTGCTACTCACCCCAGGTCTGCCTGTTAACACTGATACTGCAACCCCACATGTTTTAAAGAGGAAATTGCTGGTTAAAACTCCTGTTTCTTAGGAAGCCCATGGGGACAGCTTCCTCGCTGTGTGTGCACTACAATAAGATTAGTGCTTACCTGGTGTCTGTTGGTGCTGCATAACGCTGGTCCATGTTGTTCCTCTGCTCTGCTTCCTCCATGTGGATTCGGCGTGGTGCGCGCGATCGTGCGCGCGATCGTGCGCGCGATCATGCGCGCGTGTGTGCGCGCGCATACGCGCGCGCGTGCACGCCGCCTTTTATAGCGTCGGCGTGCGTCGGGGGGGCGGGCCAGCAGCGTCAGGGTCTGTATAAAGGAAAAACTTTTCTCTGGCTGGTCTTTCCCTCCTGGAGGCAGAGGAAGAAAGGATACAGAGCGTGCAGCTGGGTCTTTTGGCCACACAGGGACACCTAGTGGCGGTTTAGTGGATCTTCAGGTCTAGGACTTAGGTCCACTATAGACCAGAGAAAAAAAAAAAAAAAAAAAAAAGAAGGTTTTTTTGCTTAAAGGGACTCAGCCTTAGATCCAGCAGTATCTGAGTCTACCTTGGACTCCGGCTAACGGGCATTGGTGTGTCAATACTCACAGGCTTCCTCGGTATTGCCACCTCCCAGGCGGGTAAAAAAGATTTTTTTGAAAAAAAAAAAAAAAAAAAAAAGAGAAATATAAAAGAAAAAGAGAGAAATTAGTTCTTTTTCATTTTCTCTCATACCTGCCCTCATATTGGTTATTCCTAGCTACAACAGTCAGGTGTTGGCTATAGGGGTGACCCAAGGTTGTACAATGGCTCCAAAGGGATCTGGACCAGCCAAGGCTGCTAAAGGTACCAAAAAGCAAAAGGGGTCTCCATCGGGGTCAGAGGATTTGGGCCAGGCTTCTACGGCCCCACCCTCGCCAGTCAGGACACCGAGTGGCATAGTACAAGAGCCATTGGGGGTGCTGGGGGCAGAGGCGGCCCCCGATCCACCCATTCCCGTTTACGTGACGGAAGAAATGCTAGCAGCCACCATGTGTGGGCTAGAGAAAAGGTTAACTGCGTTGTTTTCCCGTCCTTGCCCAAGTAGCAAGCGGGCTAGATCCCCTTCACCCAGTGTGGGGTTTTCAGATGCGGAGGTCTCCTCTTCAGAGGAACGGGACCCACAAGGGGATCAGGCAGACCCAAGTCCCGACGGTTCAGACAGGGAAAATTCCACTATAGATGAATATTTTTCGGCCTCTCAAGCGGAGGGCCTGTGGATCCAGTCTTTGACAGATATGGTTCGCACTGCCTTTAAACTTCCAGTGCCAGAACTAGTAGCCCCGGAGGTATCCTCATTGGGTTCTTTAAAGGCCCCATTAACTGGTGCATCCTTTCCAATGCACCCCCTTCTGCGGAACGTGATTTACCAAGATTGGGCTCGACCTGATAGAATCTTTGTCCCTCCTAAAAGATTCTCTATTCTCTACCCTATGGAAGAGGAATATGTAAAGAAATGGGCTCTCCCTACAGTGGACGCAGCCATTTCCTGCGTGAATAAATCCCTGACTTGTCCGGTTGAAAATGTCCATATGTTCAAGGATCCGGTCGACAAGAAATTCGAGACCCTACTGAAAGCAGCTTTTACCTCAGTAGGTGCCATGGTTCAGCCAGCAGTAGCAGCCATTGGTGTTTGTCAGGCCTTGAAGGATCAGGCAAAGCATATATTGAAGGACATGCCGGCTCAGCATACTCATGAATTAGCAGAATTCCCTAGGGCTCTCTGCTTTGCAGTAGATGCTATTAAGGACTCCATCCAACAGGCATCCCGTTTATCTCTACTGATGGTTCACATGCGTCGTCTTTTGTGGCTAAAGAACTGGTCAGCAGAGGCACCCTGCAAAAAGCTTCTAGCAGGGTTTCCCTTTCATGGGGAAGACTATTCGGGGAAGACCTAGATAAATATATCCACACCATATCAAGTGGAAAAAGTACTTCCTTACCGGTCAAGAAAAGACCGCGTGGGCCCACGTTTAAACGACAGGCCATTGCAGGCTCGGCCCCTTCGACTTCCCGTCAGTATCGACGGCCTCCCGGGCGTTCAACAGTTAATAGCCGCCCACAGGGACAAGCCGCGGCAAACAAGAGGCCCTGGTCTCGCAAGCCGGCTAAACCAGTCATCAAATCAGATTCATGAAGGGGCGCCCCCACTCTCTTGGGTGGGGGGAAGACTTCAGTTTTTCTCCGAAGTCTGGAAGGCCAGAATTCCCGACTCTTGGGTTCGGTCCGTAGTAGCCTCAGGCTACAAACTAGAGTTTCGAGAAATCCCCCCTCCTCATTTTCAGGGGTCAAGTCTTCCAAGCGACCCGTTAAAGAGGGCCTCTCTCGTAAAGGCGTTGGATCGCCTCTTGCTCCAAGGAGTAATTGTAGAAGTACCAACCCAAGAAAGGGGTCTGGGATTCTACTCCAACCTTTTTGTTATACCAAAACCCAATGGCGACGTCAGGCCTATATTAGACCTCAAACGCCTAAATCGCTTTCTAAGGATTCAGACCTTCCGTATGGACTCCATACGTTCAGTGACAACCAGCCTGCACCAGGGCGACTTCCTAGCATCTATAGACATAAAGGATGCATATCTGCATGTGCCGATTTACCCAGCACATCACAAGTTTCTTCGTTTTACGATAAACCAAAGTCATTACCAGTTCGTAGCCCTCCCTTTCGGGTTGGCAACAGCTCCGCGGGTATTCACAAAGGTGTTAGCCCCGGTGCTAGCCGTCCTAAGGACAGAAGGCATTTTAGTCTTGGCATACTTGGACGATCTTCTGGTTATCGACAGCTCAGCTTCCAACCTCAATCAGGCAGTAGGTCGCACAGTTCAGCATCTAGAGGAATTCGGTGTGATTGTAAACCTAGAAAAATCGGTATTGAAACCCACAAAGCAGTTGGAATATCTAGGCCTTCGGCTAGATACAGACTGCCAGAGGATAATTTTACCTCAAGCAAAGATCAGATCGTTGATAGCTCAAGCAGTTCAAGTGATCTTAGGCAAGAAGAGGCCGACTATTCGCCTATGTATGCGACTGCTGGGGAAGATGGTGGCCGCCTTCGAGGCTGTGCCCTACGCCCAGATCCATACCAGATATCTTCAGGCAGCCATTCTCTCTGCTTGGAACAAGTCCATTCAGGCGTTAGATCGTCCGTTAGTGCTCTCCCCGAAGGTCCGGCACAGCCTGTCTTGGTGGCTGGTCTCTCAAAATTTATCCAAAGGGAAATCCTTTTGCCCCATCACGTGGAAGATAGTATCCACGGATGCCAGCCTGTCAGGTTGGGGGGCAGTTCTAGAAGAACAGACCCAGCAAGGGCAGTGGTCGGAGGCAGAAAAACTGCTTCCCATCAATATCCTGGAGATCAGAGCTGCTCGGCTGGCCCTGATCGCCTGGACTCTCCCACTTCAGGGTCTGCCAGTAAGGATACAGTCCGACAACGCCACTGCGGTGGCATACATAAACCACCAGGGGGGCACGAAGAGCCCAGCAGCCCAAAGAGAAGTAAACCTGATTTTCTCATGGGCCGAAGCCCATGTACCCTGCATCTCGGCGGTGTTCATCCCAGGGATAGACAATTCTCAAGCAGATTTTTTGAGTCGTCAACAGTTGCTCCCGGGGGAATGATCTCTTCACCCCCAGGTATTCCA
This sequence comes from Rana kukunoris, assembly GCA_029574335.1. Lineage (NCBI taxonomy): Eukaryota > Metazoa > Chordata > Amphibia > Anura > Ranidae > Rana > Rana kukunoris. The sequence continues at coordinate 725,145,145 of CM056049.1, read as the reverse complement.
AGAGATTTGCCAAAGATTCGGAGTCCCAGAGGTGGACATTATGGCAACAAGATCCAACAAAAAGTTGGACAAATTCATATCCCGAGCCAGGGATCCCTCGGCCTACGGGACCGATGCGTTGGTTTGCCCCTGGCACCAGTTTTCTCTCCTGTATGCGTTCCCTCCACTGCAGATGATTCCCCGCCTTCTACGGAGGATCAGGGTGGAGCGCAGGCCTGTGATCCTGGTGGCCCCAGCCTGGCCCAGGAGGGCTTGGTACGCACTCATCGTGAAGATGTCAGTCGGGGCGTCATGGCCGCTCCCCCTGCGCCCAGATCTGCTGTCTCCGGGACCAATCTGCCACCCTGCTTCACAGCAGCTAAATTTGACGGCTTGGCGGCTGAATCCCTAATTCTTAAGGGCAGAGGCCTCTCAGATCAGGTCATATCTACGTTGATTCAGGCTAGGAAACCGGTCTCCAGAAATATTTATTACAGAGTCTGGAGAACCTATGTGGAGTGGTGCGAGTCTCAAAAATGGCATCCTCGAAAGTTTTTTATTGACAGGATCTTGCGATTCCTCCAGGTTGGCGTTGACAAAGGGTTGGCTCTTAGTACTCTAAAGGGGCAGGTGTCGGCCTTATCAATGTGGTTTCAAAGACCCTTGGCCACCCATTCGCTTATGAAAACCTTCTTGCAGGGGGTCTTGCATGTGAATCCCCCTATTAGAGCTCCCCTCTGCCCCTGGAATTTAAATCTGGTCTTGTTAGCTTTACAAAGGCAGCCGTTTGAACCTCTGACAGAAATCCCTCTGGTGCTACTAACCCGAAAGTTGGTTTTCTTGGTGGCTATGGCTTCAGCCAGAAGGGTTTCCGAGCTGGCAGCCTTGTCTTGCAGGGAACCGTACCTTATTCTGCATAAGGACAGAGTGGTTCTGCGGCCTCAACCTTCTTTCCTTCCTAAGGTCATATCCAGTTTTCACTTGAATCGGGACCTAGTCCTACCATCCTTCTTTCCTACTCCCCAGTCCAGAGAGAAAAAAAGACGGCTTCATTCTTTGGACGTGGTTCGAGCCATGAGGGTCTATCTCAAGGCTACAGAGAAGATTCGGAAAACAGATGTGCTTTTTGTTCTTCCGGATGGCCCCAAGAAGGGTCAGCCGGCTGCCAAGTCTTCCTTGGCTAGGTGGATTAAGCAGCTGATTTTTCAGGCCTATGGTCTGAAGCGCGTTCCACCTCCCTTATCAGTTAAAGCCCATTCTATGAGGGCCATGAGTGCCTCCTGGGCGGCACACCATCAGATCTCTATGGCACAGGTTTGCAAGGCGGCAACCTGGTCTTCCGTACATACGTTTACTAAATTTTATAAGTTGGACGTTGCAAAGGGTACGGACGCAGCTTTTGGGCAGGCGGTCCTACGGGCAGCAGTATAGAATCCTCTGGCCCGGTTCACGCCCCCTTGTTTTTCTGTTGGTGGAGCTATTTTTTCTCCTGACAATGTTTTTATTTGGCTATTCTTGGCCTTACGGTCTCCCTCCCTTCATAGAGCATTGCTTTAGGACATCCCAAGTGTAATGGCTATGCGCTCTGTGTCCCGTGATGTACGATAAAGAAAAAAGGATTTTTAATAAACAGCTTACCTGTAAAATCCTTTTCTTGAAGTACATCACGGGACACAGAGCTCCCACCCCTCTTTTGGGGAACATTGTGTAACCTCGGGAGAATTGCTTGCTACAAAACTGAAGCACTCCCAGTGGGAGGGGGTTATATAGGGAGGAAACTTCCTGTGAAATTGATTACACCAGTGTCCACACCTGAAGGTACCCATATAACCCAAGTGTAATGGCTATGCGCTCTGTGTCCCGTGATGTACTTCAAGAAAAGGATTTTACAGGTAAGCTGTTTATTAAAAATCCTTTTTTTTTAATTCAGCAGCTACTAACACTGTAGCTGCTGACTTTTAATAAGGACACCTATCTGTCATAGGCGCCAGCGATGATGGGGCCCCGACGGCGATCGCTCGATCCTGGCGCCTCCACCCTGACTAAGGGAAACGGGCAATGATGCCTTACAGCTTCACTGCCCGTTTCCTACTACGCATGCGCGACTTGCACGGCGCTTTGTGAATGGGCAGCTGCCTCCTGGGATACACACAGTTCCCAGAAGGCATTGCGCCCCATTCACCACGACTGAGGAGGACCGGGGTGGAGGAAGAGACAGAAGAGCTACTTCCGCATAGCAACAGCCCTTTCTGGTGAGTATAATTGTTTTATTTTTTTTAAATTGTGATTTTTTAATTGTGATTTAAAAAAAAAAATTAAATTGTAATTGTGCCCAGCCGTGCCATTCTGCCGACGTATATCGGCGTTAGGCGGTCCTTAAGTGGTTAAATCATGTTTTGTTTAATATAAATACAAAATTACGTAAATTTTAGATTGCACCTGTTTACGAAACCTGAGAAAATCGAAGGTACGCAAAATGTAATTAAGTAAATCACTCTAAAAATCTGGAGGCTATCATTTTTTTCACTTGCAGCTTTTGGTGTTTGTAAAAGACCCCAAACCATTCATATTCTGAGCACATGACCTCTATAATAAAAAGGAGCTACAGATTTTTTTTTTAGGTCCTGAAAAGATTCATCAAAATAATATTTTCACTAAAAAAACACTATAATCGTTATTATCAGCCACAAACACAGCAAAACGTACACAAAATTCCTGCTAAATTCATACAAAAATGTATAAGATAAAACTGTATTGAATTAATAAAATATATATATAATTTGTAAAAGTGTAAAAAAAATCATTTTTTTTTGCAAAATGATGAAAAGTAAAGGTACACAAAACTAAATTTGGCGTTTGGCTTTCAGGCATGCATCGTGCTAATACCCAATTACTGCAATGGTGTACGTTGTGATAAAACGATGCATGCGTAAATTTTCTTGCAACACAGTGTTACAATGTTCGGCCTGTTTTAGACCTCGTTCACACGGCCACAAATGGCCATAAAGACATCAAGGAGTGTATTTCTGAGCCCAGGAGTCAATGGAGTTTGTTTTTGAGCTGTGAGAAGCAGCTTGAGCAAATCAATGACAGGCTGACAGACATTGTGACTGTACACGTGTAACCGAACTTCCAAGCAGCACAATCTGCGTCCAGCATGTGAGATTGCATGCAAACAGCCGCAGTCTCTCTCAACCTGTCATTGCAGAAATTCACTTTGTGTGTGAATTGAATGAGACCTTGGGGCTCATTCACAAGGGTGCTGTGGCCCGGACAGCACGGTGAGCAGGTTGTTTATGCAGCTGTAGCTGTGTGCAGGCAGCCTATGTTACTCTATGGGGATGCAGCAGCTGTGCGAACACAGCCGCAGGTCCTAATTTGACAGGCATTCAGTTGCATGGCCCCCGAAAGCAGACTGTGTGCATATAGGGTCCGTCACCCACACACCTTTCAAATTAGGACCTGTGAATGTGTTCGTACAGCCCTGTGTCCACGTTAAGTAACCAGCTCAAGACGCATAAACAAACCGCTCATGTTGTATGGCCAGAGCACCTGTATAAATGACCCTCTAATATTATATTATATGTAATTGTTTGGGGGTTCTAATTACTTTGCAAAAAATATTTTAACTTGTAAACAAGAAGTGTAAAAAAAAAAGGGGTGGTCGGTCCATAAGTGGTAAAAGCAGATGAAATTTGTAGCTTAATTTAATGATAATTAAACAATTCTGCTAAAGTGTAGAAGGATGATGATCTTCCCTCCTCCTCCTCCCGCAGGCTCCAATGATGCCGTTTCACCGAAGTTCCCAGCCGAAGTTTTAGGCTCCGCCGCAGAGAAGATCTCTGACGCCTCCATCCCCCACCACAGTGACGGCATCTACAGCAAGGATCCCAGCCCGAAGACCGCATGGGAGGACCGTGCAACAGAGAAGAGGAAGACGCCGGTGACAGGTGGGAGGGACTCTATATATCACAGCTTCTACTACGTATCTAAAATATGTTAACCACAGCACAGGAAGGTTTTACCCCCTTATTGACCAGGCCATTTTTTTACGATACAGAACTGCGTTACTTTAACTGACAATTGCGCGGTCGTGCGACGTGGCACCCAAACAAAATTGGTGTCCTTTTTTCCCCACAAATAAAGATTTCTTTTGGTGGTATTTGATCATCTCTGCGGTTTTTATTATTTGCGCTATAAACAAAAAATATTAATTTTTACTTTGTTCTAAAACATCCCCCCCCCCCCCAAAAAAAAATTAAGACAATTTAATTTCTTCATCAGTTTAGGCCAACATGTATTCTGCTACTTATTTTTGGTAAAACAAAATCCCAATGAGCGTGTTTGCGCAAAAGTTTTCGCATCTACAAACTATGGTTTAGATTTATGGCGTTTTTCTTTGTTTTTACTAGTAATGGTGGCGACCAGCGTGTTTTTTTTTTTTTTTTTGAGCGGGACTGCAACATTGCGGTGAACAAATTTTCATACTAAGTGACATTTTTTGGGGACCAGTGACACCAATACCGTGATCAGTGCTAAAAAAAAAAAAAATGCACAAGTGTGTCCCTGGGAGCTGCTTACTAACTGTGTGGGGGGCGGATACACTGGAGGAAAAGAGAGATCTGTGTTTCAGCTTAGCGGAAATGCAAAATCTCTCTTTTGCTCCCTGACAGATCAGCGGTTCGCCTTGTTTACATGGGCAAGACCGCTGCTCCGTTTCTCCACTAAACAGTTGGCGGGTTTCATGCAGCCGTTGGACACACTGATTGGCTCCCGCTGTGTCCAATCACCCCCTACACCGCGAGCAACAAAATCACGTAGCCAGGCCACCCTGCCGCAGTGTAAATGTGTTTTAAATCATTAGGCCTCATGCACACAGGATGTAACATAAATGCAGATTTTACAGGCATTTTTTCTATTTTTTTTTTTTTGGGCTAGAAAAGAAGCGTTTAGAGGCTGAAAAAATAAAATTAATTGCATGTTCAGGGGAGGAGCGTTTGAGCAGAAAAAAAAACACCTGTAAACGCGCCCAAACGTTAGGAGCGTTTAGTGCTTGAGCAATTCAGTCCTTTAATTTAATTTATCTTAAATTTTAACTTTTTTTTAACTGCCTTGTTGGGGGGGGGGGGGGGGCGCATTGGTAAAATATCAGGGTTCTAAACAGACCCCCTGTTGTCCCACGTTTGAGACAGAGAAAAGGACATACAGTAGATTCATCAGTCCCTTTCTCTGCAGCCTCAACTGCACTTGACAGTGAATGAATAGGAAGTGATTTAAAGGCTTCCTGTTTATTTACAAACTGAAGCAGGGCAAACAGTTTACTATGCTTCAGTGATGAATGGACACAGGAGCAATCGATACTGATCGCTCACTGTGTTCATTCAGGAAAGGAAGGGGTCGTTAAATATGACATTTCCACTCCCTAATCGTCCCAGCACTTTGCCCGACTTGTTCATTTCCCCGGCTGCAGGAGATTAGCAGGATGGAAATGCAACAAAAGATGTAACAAAACATCTTTGAGACATTGACATAGCGTTATCCATATTGTGTATGCATAGAACAGACTTTCTACAGATACCTCCGATACTGATATATCGGAAGAAAGGTCATTACAAATTGGTCTTAGAAGACAATACTAGTTCCCCAAAATAAGCAGTGGCCAGCACTATCTGTGGGCCAGGCCCCTGTTAAAATTAGACCATGGCCCCAATAGACTCATTTCAGGGAAATATGGGCATTGGGAAGGAAGAAAAAATCCTTGACGGCCGCACACCATTGAAGACATCTTTACTGAAATCTTGTGTAGCAGATGAAATCCAATACAGTCACTTCAGGTCACAGAAAAACAGGAAAAGCTACTGACGCGTTTCACAGCGTATAAAGGTGCTTGATCATAGCTGTGATTAAGCACCTTCATAAGGCATGAAACGCGTCAGCAGCTTTTCAAGTTTTCTGTGACATGAAGTGACTGTATTGGATTTCATCTGCTACACAATATATCAATAAAGATGCCTTCAACGGTGTGTGTGGCCGTCTGGGACTTAAAAGGGTGTGTGCATTAGAGAAGTGGGGCTTAGACTGTGGGGCTTAGACTGTGGGGCTTAGACTGTGGGGCTTAGACTGTGGGGCTTAGACTGTGGGGCTTAGACTGTGGGGCTTAGAGCAGCAATCCTTCAGTACAGTGGTGTAGTGGTTAGCAGTTTCACCTAGCAGCAATAGGGTCACTGGTTCAAATCCCGACCACGACACCATCTGCCTGGAGTTTGCATGTTCTCCCTGTGCCTGCGTGGGTTTCCTCCGGGTTTTTCAGTTTTCTCCCACACTCCAAAGTCATGCTGGTAGGTTAATCGGATCCTGTCTATAAATTGGCCCTAGTATGTGTATGTGTGTGTAAGCGCGTCGGGACCCTTCGGGGTAAGACCGCGCTATGTCAAGATACCTCTCAACTCAACTATCAGTATGGGCATATTGGATTCCAGGTGACCAACTCTTAAATTTTTGAAGTTTTAATAATGAAATTGTCCACATTTGCAGAAATGTTTTTGTTGTTATTTTTATACACATTTAGGACCATTTCACGATGACAATAAAGCATCGTACTGCAGTCTCCAGCACAAAGTCTCCCGTCCTGAGCCGGCATCAAAAGACATTCAGAGAGAGAAAAGAGACCCGCGTTCAGCGCGGGAGGACGAGGAGTTTTTTCCATTAAAACCAGAGGTTGATTATACTCCAGCACAACAGTCAAGTATGGGATCACTAAAGAAAACTGGCCATCATGACATCACCGATTATCCTAGAAGAAGAGACCAGCAGGAGCAGACACGTGGCACTCCGCTTCATTCACCCAATAGCAGTTGGGACTTCAAAGTTGGTGTGAGAGAAAAACACGTGCGGTATGAAGATCATAGCTTCTCTAGTGATCAACCCACCAATCCCACCAAGAGTTTCCAAAAGACAGAGTCCACGCTAAGTCAAAGCGCCATCTCCAACCAGAGCCTAGATGACCTCTGGGCGCGATATACCGACCGGCGGAGAAGCCATTTGTCAGAATCAAGTAACAATCTGGAGGTCTCCCTGGTCGAGCGCCTGGACCGCCTCGCTAGACTTCTACAGAATCCAAAGCCATACACAGCTACAAAAGATGACAAGGATGGAGAACCAGTCCTAAAGGTCAACAAGAAAGACCATGAGAAAAGAGGAGAGACCAAAAAAGAAGAGAGGGAGAAATGGTACCTTCGAAAATTTGGAGTTGATGCTCGGGCGGTTAATGGGACTTCAGAAAACCAAGATGGCTCCATAAGCCGGTTATCGGAGAGCGCTTCTTCTGAGAGGGTTCTTCATGGTGACTCGTATTCTGATTTCTCCTCTGAGGTAAGGAGTAGTGCCACAGAAGAGAGCGCCGGTGGGTCAGAAGCTGCCACTCAAACAGATAGTGCATCAACGTTTACCACGAATAGTACCATATCGACTATAGACACCGTCAGACTCATCAATGCTTTCGGACCCGAGAGGGTTCGACCTTCATCGAAGCTCTCGCGGCTTTACAACACTATCGACCTCCAGAAGAAACGCTCAGAAGGGACCTCGAAAAAAGCCAGCCGGTCGTCTGCAAGTCGGGGACACTCCACGATAGAGATAAAAGATCTCCATAAAAGCCTCAATAAGGTAGGTGCAACTAGGTTTCCTACTCTTAACATGTTCATATTTTGTTCCCTTGTTACAATGTATCTATAAGTTTTCTTGTTTGCTCCCTGTTTTGGTTCTGCCGGGAAGCCAGTTGGTGGATACATTTCTACAAATAATCAAAGCCCCCCCTTTATATAGCAGCCCTCCCTTTTACATTACAGCCCTCCATTAATTCTCAATCCTGCTTTCCATAGCATACCACTCTTTACATAACCCACCTTAATAATACAGCCCCACTACCTTTACATCAGTGTGATCATCTCTCCCCCTCTCCTTCCAGTTCCACCTTTCATAGCAGAGGGCAAGAGGAACGGTTGGTCTGGATGGAGCGCAGGAGTTCCCCAACTGCTCTTGTTAACAAGCAGCCGATTGGTTGCTGACACAGGGTAGTCCTAGCAACCAATCGGCTGCTTGTTAACTTGAAAAGCGGGGCAGCTCCCGCCCTCCATTCAGACCGATCACTTCTCCCACCCTGTGCCCTGCTGTGAAGCTGGCAGCTAAATGGCATGGCCGTGGTGGTCCGAACAGGACTGTCAGTTGGTCCGGGTCCAGACCACAATACCTTTAAGCTGTGGCTGATTGCTCAGCAATCCCCAGAAGGCACATTTATCAAAAGCAGATCTGTCGGGCCAATGGTCACGTCCTGCCAGGGGCCGACTGACCATTAGGGCACTGCCTGAGGGCCCCATGCCACTAGGGGGCCCCATCAGGGTTGCCAGCCTCAGTAAAACCAGGGACAGTATGTACAAATCTGTGTTTTAAAAAAAATCCCAATATTATAGCTGCCCTGCCTCTCCAGTACCCTTTTAGTGTGTGTATGTGTATTCTGTGTGTATGTATACTGTGTGTACAGTGTGTGTCTGTGTGTGTGTGTGTGTACTGTGTATGTATAATGTATGTCTGTGTGTGTGTGTGTGTGTATACTGTGTGGCCCCATAATCTATTGTCTGGGGGCCCTATAATCTCCTATTGCCTGGGGGCCCTATAATCTCCTATTGCCCGGGGGCCCCATAATCTCCTATTGCCCGGGGGGACTCATAATCTCCTATTGCCTGGGGGGCCCCATAATCTCCTATTGCCTGGGGGGCCCCATAATCTCCTATTGCCTGGGGGGCCCCATAATCTCCTATTGCCTGGGGGGCCCCATAATCTCCTATTGCCTGGGGGGCCCCATAATCTCCTATTGCCTGGGGGGCCCCATAATCTCCTATTGCCTGGGGGGCCCCATAATCTCCTATTGCCCGGGGGCCCCATAATCTCCTATTGCCCGGGGGCCCCATAATCTCCTATTGCCCGGGGGCCCCATAATCTCCTATTGCCCGGGGGCCCCATAATCTCCTATTGCCCGGGGACCCCATAATCTCCTATTGCCCGGGGACCCCATAATCTCCTATTGCCCGGGGACCCCATAATCTCCTATTGCCCGGGGACCCCATAATCTCCTATTGCCCGGGGACCCCATGAGTTGTCAGTCCGCTGACTTTTAAAAATGAACACTTACCTGTCCAGCTCGTCCACTGAAGCCAAGCGGGAATGGGGAAGTAAATCGATGCAGCTTCACTGCCCGGTTCCCTACTGCGCATGCGCGAGTCGCGCTGTGCAGTTCCACTGGTCCCCGTTGTGTTCTGGGAGCCGAGTGTTTCCCAGAACACAACAGAGGGGTGACGCGGAGGGGCCGGTCTCCCACGGGAGTCAATACCCGGAAGTGGTGCAAATACCTGTTTTATACAGGTATTTGCACCCCCTCCCCCCTGAAAGGTGTCAAATGTGACACCGGAGGGGGGAGGGTTCCCGAGAAGCGGAGGTTCACTTTTGGGTGAACCTCCGCTTTAAGTAGATGCTGAAAAGTGGTTTATTTTGTTGTACTGAGGTCAGAACTCTGTGCAGGCCAGTCAAGTTCCTCCACCCCAAACTCACTCATCCATATATGGACCTTGCTTTGTGCACTGGTCATGTTGGAACAGGAACGGGCCGTCCCCAAACTGTTCCCACAAAGTTGGGAGCATGAAATGTCTTGGTATGCTGACACCTTAAGAATTCCCTTCACTGGAACTAAGGGGCCAAGCCCAACCCCTGAAAAACAACCCCACACCATAACCCCTCCTCCACCAAATGATTTGGACCAGTGCACAAAGGAAGGTCCATAAAGAGATGGATGAGCGAGTTTGGGGGTGGAGGAACTTGACTGGATTGCACAGAGTCCTGACCTCAACCCATTAGAATGCCTTTGGGATGAATTACAGAGGAGACCACAAGTCAGGCCTTCTTGTCTATATCAGTGCCTGACCTCACCAATGCTCTTCTGGAAGAATGGTCAAACATCCCCATAGACACCCTCCTGAACCTTGTGGACGGCCTTCCCAGAAGAGGTGAAGCTGTTATAAATGCAAAGACTGGGATGGATGGCAATAAAGTTCATATATTTGTGAATATTTTTTATATATATATATATATATGATATATATATATATATATATATATATATATATATATATATATATATATATATATATAAAAAAGCAGTCGTCACAATACTTTTGGTAATGTAGTAGTGTGCTTTATGTATGTGTGTATGTATAATATATATATGTGTGTGTGTGTGTGTGTGTGTATCATTGTCAATATACATATATAGGTGGAGATTTACTAAAGCTGGAATCTTCAGAATCTGGTTTGGCTGTGCATGGCAGCCAATCGGGTTCTGACTTCAGCTTGTTCAATAAGCTTTGACAATAAAACCTGGAAGCTGATTGGCTACAATGCAGGGCTGCACCATATTTTGCACTTTCCGGTTTTGGCAAATCAACCCCATAGTGTCAATATGTACACAGTTATTGATATTTTATATGTTTTAATCATTTAGAGATTTATCATTCTACAGTCCATATTTAAAGTCAAATTTATACTTTTTTTGAGCCCCTGTTGGAGTGGTTTGGCCCCTAAGACACGGCTGTTTAATGTGTGACCCATGAATCTATTTGACATCCCTAACCATTTTGTCTGGTGCTCCTTCTGTTGGCTTTGAGAGACTCTCCAGGGGACTTGTTTCATGCCTAACCTGAGCCAGCAAGCTCTTTTAATATTTTGTTTTCACCCCTCTACAATAATAAGTATTGGAGCCCCGGGTTCCTCATGGGTGTGTCCTCTGGCAATCTCCTTCATTCCGTCATGGATATCCCCTGTGTTTTTTTGTCTCACAGATGGCAGATACAGACTCGGTCTCATCCGGCAGCTCGTGGGAACCGAGCATGAGGAGCAAAAACGGCTGCAAAGTGCTGAACAAAGGCATCCAGACAGGTAGGTCATCTCCACCATGACAGATTAGAAATGGAGCCAAACCTAAAACACAATATGTTCCACAGAGCTCGACAAACCCCAGGGGCCAGGTCGCATTGGCGACTAGAATTAGCGATCTGGCTCCAGGCATGTACTGGCCATTGGGACTTCAGTGACAGCTGACCGCCGCCCCCTCCGCTCCTCTGTCTCCACCTCCCTGGCCCCGCAATGCTCACCTCCTCTCCCTGGCTAGTTATGCAGCGAACAACTGAATACAGACATGCTCCTCGGGAGTCGCACTGCGAAGCTCATCATATGATCCGGAGGGACAGCAGCCACACACAGCTGTGACATAAGCTTCCTCGGTTCTCGTTCTTCTGGTCTTTTCTTCCCCGCTCTCCACCCTGTCTGCTGCCACGGAGAATCTAGATGGAGAGCGGGGGAAGGAAAGACCAGGAGAACGAGTGCCGATGAAGCTTATGTCACAGCTGTGTGTGGCTGCTGTCCCTCCAGATCCTATGATGAGATTCTCCCGAGGAGCATGTCTATATTCAGTCATGCTGAAGTTAACTAGCCAGCAGTGGCGGCTGGTGCTCAAAATTTTTGGGGCGGCACAAACGAAAAAGAAAAAAATTGCAGCCTCGCTGTGCCCATCAAAAGCAGAAACTGTGCCATCAATTGTCACCACTGTGCCATGCCATCAAACGCAGCCACTGTGTCATCAATACGCACCACTGTGCCATGCCATCAAACGCAGGCACTGTGCCATCAATTGGCACCACTGTGCCATGCCAGCAAACGCAGCCACTGTGCCATCAATTGTCACCACTGTGCCATGCCATCAAACGCAGCCACTGTGTCATCAATACGCACCACTGTGCCATGCCATCAAACGCAGGCACTGTGCCATCAATTGGCACCACTGTGCCATGCCAGCAAACGCAGCCACTGTGCCATCAATTGTCACCACTGTGCCATGCCAGCAAACGCAGCCACTGTGCCATGCCAGCAAACGCAGCCACTGTGCCATGCCTTTAATTGTCGCCACTGTGCCCTTTAATTGTCGCCACTGTGCCCTTTAATTGTCGCCACTGTGCCCTTTAATTGTCGCCACTGTGCCCATTGTCACTGTGCCTTTTAATCGTTGCCACTGTGCCAAATTGTTGCCACTGTGCCCATTCATGCCGCTGTGCCAATTGTCCCCACTGTGCCCATTGTCCCTACTATGCCCATTGTCCCTACTATGCCCATTGATGTCACTGTGCCCTGTAAAATTCCCCTCCCCCCCTGCCCAGCATTTAACTTAACTGGAGTCAGCCATCCACATCCCTCGATATCTTCTCCCGCCCTCGATGACGCTTCAGCCAATCAGGTTACCGATAGCCAGAACCGGTGAACCTGATTGGCTGAGACGCCTGTCAGTCTTATCCAAGGAACGCACCCCCATACGTTCCCTGGATACGCTTCTACATGCTGAGGGCTGTACTCGGAAAAAGTCTATCAGAGCCGCTGGCCAACCAGCCGACCAGCTGCTGTTATTCAGGTGGCCGGCGCTCAATGTCCGGCCATCTTAATACACCAGCGGCAGCAGCGACAATAACATTGATTCATGCAATGAATCTATGTTATTGAATGAAAAAGGGGGGGGGGGCTTCTGTGCTAAAATTACATGGTCGCCCTAAACACACAGAAAAAACAATGCAGCAAAAACAAAAGTGTAAACACAACACCTGAAAAAGAACAACCTCAATGTGCAGATCCACTGCTGGTTATCGCCCTGGTGTTCCTGGTGTCCACAACATGGATAGTATGATCTGGGTCTTAGAGGTGGGATAAAAACAGGAAAAAGGACCTCCAATAGTGCGTTATCATTGATACAGAGGAGTTTAATAAATAAAATTTGCACTTACAAACATAGAAGTAAAACGAGCTTATAACACAGCGGCACCGCACTGGTATCACAGCAATCCCGGTGTACGTCTCCCTTCACCCAAGGGAGACGTACACCGGGATTGCGGTGAAGGGAGACGTACACCGGGATTGCTGTGATACCAGCGCGGTGTCGCTGTGTTATAAGCTCGTTTTACTTCTGTTTGTAAGTGCAAATTTTATTTATTAAACTCCTCTGTATCAATGATAACGCACTATTGGAGGTCCTTTTTCCTGTTTTTATCCCACCTCTGAGACCCAGATCATACTATCCATGTTGTGAACACCAAGAACACCAGGGCGATAACCAGCAGTGGATCTGCACATTTAGGTCTCTTTTTAGCCGTTTAGAGGTGAGAGTTCTGGGAGACCAGAGTGTGTGTGTGGTGAAGTGCACATCTTTCACGGAACTAGCGGGTATCCTGGAACACCTCTTAACATCATGGACTCTGTTTGCACTTTATAGTATTGTGCACTATTGATCTATATGTCACTTGCATCACTCTGCAAACCTATATCCAACATATGTTGGTCTTATGCACTTTGCGCAATTACTTTTTCTTTACAGTTGAATCTATGTTATTAGTCAGTGGCGGTGCGAGAGCCGGGGGGGGGGGGGGATGAATCGGCACTGCTAGCCAGGGAGAGGAGGTGAGCGCTATGGGGGACCAGAGGAGCATGGGGGGGGAATAGAGGAGCATGCAGCCGAAAGACTGGCTCCTAAAGTTTTTAGCTGGCTCCTAGATTCAAAGCAAATTTGTCAAGCCCTGATATACCAGATGGAGGTTTGTATTCCACCATGTAGATTAACTGTCTCCACGCTCCCTTTCTCATAGGGGATCTGGAAATTGTGACCAGCGCCACCAAGAGACACACTCGAGATGTTGGCACCACATTCCCGTCCCCGGGAGGAGAGATGCTGAAGCCTTCTGCGGAGCGGGAAATGCCGGCACACAGCGGTGTCAGAAGGCCAAAGAGCAAGCAGTATATTCCAGCGGGTGAGTGAGATCAGAGGGGCTGTCCTTTTTATTTATTGGGCCTGTATTAACGAAAGATCCATTGAGTGGCCACTCACAGGTGCTGATTTTATGAACGTTTCCGAATGTGCCGCCTGTTAGAAGCACACAGGGACGTTAGCGGTGACATTCAGTCACATCTACGCTTGTCTATCCAAGATTCATGAACTCTCAGTAATAACCTCAAGGTGGCACATTCTTTAAGAGTTTCTTTAAAACAAACGCTGTCGTTTTATTAAAAAAAAAAATGTAATTGACTGACTTAGACCCCTTTCACCCTTGGGTGTTTTTCAGGCGCATTAACCACTTAAGGACCTTGGGTGTTTTTCAGATTTGGTGTTTGAGACTAAAACATTTTTGCTAGAAAATTACTTAAAACACCCAAACATTATGTATTTTTTTTCTAACACCCTAGAGAATAAAATGGCGACCATTGCAATACTTTTTGTCACACCGTATTTGCGCAGCGGTCTTACAAGCGCACTTTTTTTGGAAAAAAATCACTTTTTTTAATTAAAAAATAAGACAATACATTTGCCCCAATTTTTTTATATATTGTGAAAGAGAATGTTAGGCCGAGTAAAATGATACCCAACATGTCACGCTTAAAAATTGCGCCCGCTCGTGGCATGGCGTCAAACTTTTACCCTTAAAAATCCCCATAGGCGACGTTTAAAAAATTCTATAGGTTGCATCTTTTGCGCTACAGAGGAGGTCTAGGGCTAGAATTATTGCTCTCGCTCGAACGATCGTGGTGATACCTCACTTGTGTGGTTTGAACACCGTTTTCATATGCGGGCGCTACTCGCGTATGCGTTCGCTTCTGCGCGCAAGCTCGTCGAGACAGGGCGCTTTAAAAAAAATTGTTTTTCTTATTTATTTTTATTTATTTTATCATTTTTTACACTGAAAAAAAAAATGGATCACTTTTATTCCCATTACAAGGAATGTAAACATCCCTTGTAATAGAAAAAAGCATGACAGGTCCTCTTAAATATGAGATCTGGGGGGTCAAAAAGACGTCACATCTCATATTTACACTAAAATGTAAATTTTGTCATTTGAAAAAAATGACAACAAAAAAATGTGCCATTAAGACACATGGGCGGAACTGATATTTTGACCTCACTTCCGTCCTGCTATGCTATGGGGGACAGGTGGGGGCCATCTTGCCCTCATTCGCATCCCCACACAGCAGGCAGAAGGACCCGATCGCCTCCGCCGCTACCGACGGCTCCGGTAAGCCCCCGCCGCCGATAACGGTGATCTTGCGGCGAATCCGCCGCGGAGACCACCGTTATAATTTACAGGACCGCTCACGCTAAAGATGGATAACTCGGTTGTGGCAACAGCTGCTGCCGTTACCGAGATATCATCTTTTTTTTTTTTATAAATTCTTTTTATTAGTTTTTTACCGAGATATCATCTTTAAAATACCGACGTATATGTACATGAGCGAGTCTTTAAGTGGTTAAAAAAAACGCCTGTAAAGCGCCTGAAAGAAGCTGCATCTGCAATCCCAATGTGAAAGCCAGAGTGCATTCACAATAAGGAGCTGCGCTGGCAGGGCGTCAAAAGAAGTCCTGCGAGCAGCTTCTTTGCAGCGCTTTAGGAGCGTTAAATAAACCGCCCCTAAAGCGCCCCTTCCCATTGAGGCTCTCTTTTTAGCGCCGAAGCTCCTGAAAAACGCCCCAGTGTGAAAGGGGTCTTAGCGGAGCTTTACCAGCGTTTTCTGGGCGCTGGCAGTGTGAAAGGGCTCTGAAAGCACTCAGGCTTTCACATTGGGATCGCAGATGAGGCTTCTTTCAGGTGCTTTACAGGCGCTTTTTTTTAACACCAAAGCGCCTAAAAAACGCCCTAGTGTGAAAGGGGTTTTTATTTTATTCACATCATGTTCATTGAGTTGTGTTGATTAGTGCAGGCTCAAGACAAAGACATTCTAAAAACAATTGCTGTCTATCTTGCGCTCCCTTCACACCACACTAGAGCAGCAATGCACCTAATAAACCACTTCAGCCCTGGACCATTTCGCTGGCTAAAGACCAGAGCACTTTTTGCGATTCGGCACTGCGTCGATTTAACTGACAATTGCGCGGTCGTGCGACGTGGCTCCCAAACAACATTGATGTCCTTTTTTTCCCCACAAATAGAGATTTCTTTTGGTGGGATTTGATCACCTCTGCGGTTTTTATTTTTTGCGCTATAAACAAAAATAGAGCGACAATTTTGAAAAAAATCTATATTTTGTACTTTTTTCTATAATAAATATCCCCAAAAATATATAAAAAAATATTATTTTTCCTCTGTTTAGGCCGATAGGTATTCTTCTACATATTTCTGGTAAAAACAATGGCAATAAGCATTTTTTTTGATTGGTTTGTGCAAAAGTTATAGCGTCTACAAAATAGGTAATAGTTTTATGGCATTTTTATTAATATTTTGTTTTACTACTAATGGCGGCGTTCTGCGATTTTTATCGTGACTGCGATATTATGGCGGACACATGGGACACTTTTGACACCATTTTTGGGACCATTGTCATTTTTACAGCGATCGGTGCTATAAAAATGCACTGATTACTGTGAAAATGACAATGGCAGTGAAGGGGTTTGTAACGGAACTATGTATTCTGCCTGTACATCTATAATAATCATGCAGCAGGACATATGGCAGGATGCCTTGGGATATTATGAGGTGTAAATATGCTCTGTCTGTCTAGATGTGGATTGGAACTGAATCAGCCTGATTCCTAAAACTTCTCTTTAGGTAGCTAATGCACCGGTCTATCCCCAAAGGTTAATTGATCTATTGTGTGTGTGAAAGACCTGTGTTTATCCTTAAGAGATGGTGTATTGTATTCCAAATTAGCAGTCTCCTGTCAGCGTATTGAATTAGCATGTCAATTATGTTCAGAAGACCTTGTCAGGCTTTGCGGTGCCGAAATGTTTAGCTACTGATGGGATTATCTGTGATTGAGTATTGTTCTGGGTAGGGTTGTCCCGATACCACTTTTTTAGGACCGAGTACAAGTACCGATACTTTTTTTCATGTACTCGCCGATACCGAATAGCGATACTTTTTTTAAATGTCATGTGACAGTTTTCAAACCACAATACAGACTAAGGATATTTTCTTTAGAATTGTGAAGAACTCTAACTCAAGACATTATAAAAGAATAAAAATGAGTAAAAATGAATAATGGTTTTATTTTCTTGTCACGCAGTAGTAAAAAACTCAAAGAATTTTCACAGAACATGTTGATAAATACAAAAAAAGTATTCTATTTAGGCATCGGGAGCATTTGCGCGAGTACAAGTACTCCCGCAAATACTTGGTATCGGTCCCGATACCGATACTAGTATCGGTATCTGGACAACCCTAGTTCTGGGGGTTGATTGAATTCTATTGATAAAGAAATGTGGCTTCTTTGGCCTGATGCCAGGGGGTCTACCTTGGGGCCCCCCTGTGGAGGGAGGGGGCGGAAAGTTCCATTGTTCCTTAAGTACTCACAATCTTGTAACTAGATATAAACCATGAGATGTACCAATAAAGTTAGTCTACTTGACCCTTCAAAACGTAGCCTGTCTCGTTCTTGAAAGGGCATGCGATTGGATTATTATTCTGGTTATTTTACAACTGGACCTGACTCTCCCTCTGGATCTCGTGGATGAGCTTATACTGGACTTACTTGCATAGCAACTTGCCAGGAAAAAGGACGTCTCCAACGGCTGATACCCTCTCCCTACTTGGGTAGCCGTTACAGGGTTAACCTCTAGGGGGGAGCTAAAGGGGTTAGGTGTGACCTGGGGATGTGTTCTAACTGTGTGGGGGTGGGGCTACGTGTGACACAACACTGATCCAGCATTCTCCTGGAACAGATTATGCTCGTAATCCGAGGTTCCACTGTATATTATTTTTATTGACAGTTTTTTTGTCTTCAGACTCTGATGGTTGTGCTTGTCATTGACAGGGCTGAGCTGGTTCGTCCCAGCTGATGGTACGAAGTGTGACTCTCCGAAGGAGAATAAGCTGAGCGGTCCCGGCCCCACCTGGTACGAGTCCCCGACAAACGCCAAACCGTGGAGAGAACCGCTGCGAGAGAGAAACCAACAGGGCCCAGCCATCAGAAGAGGGGAGAGCCTGAATATCGGATCGGAGCCTGGCAAAGATAATAAAATGGTCCAGCCATTTGTCAGGGCCACTCTACAGGTGAGGACTGTGTCCGTTATCACTTCCATTGGTGGCCTCCAAAACCTGGCCATCGGACACTGAACGTGGCGGCTGGCGCGACGGGGACACAGAAAATGTAATTTAGGAGGAGGCAGTCAGTAGTGACACACACTGGCTCGAAATTTCGCCCTCCTAAATGTCGTGCACGGGGGCCACGGCACCCCCTGCACCCCCCACGCTACGCCACTGACTGTGGTCCAGTGTACATGTTTGAGGTCTTGATTTGCATATCCAACCTTGCAAAGCTTTTTGCCATCCTGAGCAGTCACTGTGTATTTCTTGTGTTAGGAGTTACTGAAGGCTCACCGGCCGGATTTCATCTTCCAATCGGGAGAGAGGGTGAAACGTTTACAGCTGCTCACCAAGGAGAGGAAACTGCAGAACATCTTCCAGAGTGAGAGAGAAGCACTCTTCAACCAACCGGAGAGAAGAGGGAGGCCCCCCTACCACACTTCATATAAAGGTGACCAGAGGGTTGTATCTGATGTATCACGACTGATAAGTTGGCACCTTAATAATGAAGGGCTCCTGCTTGTACCAGGTTCATCAAACTTTATTTATTATTATTATTTGCTAAATACATATCAGCTACATGAAAATGAAAGGGTGTGCACAGTCTGACAATTCTTTTTTATTTTTTCTTTTTCTTTTATTTTTATTTTCTTTTATTTATTTTTTAGAAAGGAGCCATAGACAGAGTAGAAAAGCCTGTCCCCTGCCAGCTTGCTGCTTAGCAGGACCCTTGCTTTCTGTGCGGCATCAGTGGTCTCTCTGCAGAGGTCTGACAACACCCCCTACTGAGTCAAAGCTCTCCAAGCAGCATCAAAAATGTAACTTCCGCTTTTCGGAATCCCCCCCCCCCCCGGTGTCACATTTGGCATGAATGGGGGGAGCAGATACCTGTCTAATACAGGTATTTTGCTCCCACTTCCGGGCATAGATACCCGAGCCACCCGCGTCTATCTACACCACGTCCATCGTCTTTTTCTGTCCGCCCCCCCCTGCTGTCTTTTGGGAGAAACCCAGGTTCCAGAAGACAACAGGGACCAGTGAGAATGCGCACGGCGAGTTGCGCATGCACAGTAGGGAACCAGGAAGTGATGAATCCTGGGTGGGAGGAGCTAGGTGGGAATACGCAATACTTTCAGCTGGACAGAAACAAATCTAGGAATTCAGGTAGGGAGATTCCACTGATGGTCGCCCCCACCCCCTACCCACCAGACCCTTCAGTTATGTACAGTAGGTGGTGTGGACTCCTGTAATGGGCTATATCTGACTTGTTTTTCTTCATTTAGAATCCAGAACATCCCAGAAGATGAAGAACATCCCCCGGGGTGAGATGGTGCAGAGATCCAAGAGGTGAGCAGACCCAACAGTCACCCTAAACTAAGAAATCTACCTCCTTGGAGTTTGCATGACCACAATTCAGTCGATTGTAAAGTCAACAAAATTAAAGAAGTACAGCAAAAGCTCGTCTGGCTTTACTTCTCCTGTGGATGGTTCTGCACTCCTGTGACCTGTTTTCAGCAGAATCTGATGTCACTGAGCCGATCCAGGCTGAAGAAAGATCACCACCACATGGTGGGTATCCGCCCAGATCCCTAGACCGTCACCCGACTCGGCCTCTCAGCGTGCCACTAAGAGGCTGAACCTGCCGCCCCTGCACAGGGAGGGGAACAGAACAGACAGACAACCACTGACTGTCACCAGCTCTCTGCTCCCGGGGGCTCTGAGAATCGAGCAAAATCCTCAACTTCTTCTTTAATAAATTAAACAACCCACGCCTCAGATTAAAAATAGAAATAAATATACAGTGGAACCGATTACGAGCATAATCCATTCCAGGAGAATGCGTGTAATCCAAAGCACTTTCATATCAAAGCAAGTTCCCCCACAGAAGTCAATGGAAAGGAAAATAATTAGTTCCACATTGACTTCTGTGGCATGCAATACCGCATGTGGCCAGAGGTGGGGGGGGTGCCGGAGAACTGCACTTGGAAACACTCAGGAACGGAGTATTTCCAAATGATTGCGAGTATTTTTAAACGGCTCCGAGTGTCACCAGCACCCCCGCACCTCTGGACAAATGCGGTACTACAGAAGCTTGAATCCTGCTCGTTCTGCGAGGCAACACTCACAAACTGAGTCAGGATTTAAAAAAAAAAATAGATTGTATTGCGAAACGCTCGTTAACCGTGTTACTCGCAATTTGAGATTCCACTGTGTGTATGTGTGTGTGTGTATATATATATATATATATATATATATATATATATATATATAGTGGAAGCTTGCATTACGAGCATTATCTGTTCCAGGAGAATCCTTGTAATCGAAAGCACTCGCATATCAAAGCGAGTTTCCCCTCAGAAATCAATGAAAACAAAGATAATTTGTTCCGCATTTACTTCTATGGCATGCAATACTGCATGTGGCCAGAGGTGGGGGCGTCAGAGAGCTTTGGAAATATTCGGGGACAGCTCGGCTGATATCGGAAACACTCGGGAACCGAGACAATTCTGAGTGATTCCAATTATTTCCAAACCGTCCGAGTTTCACCGGCACCCCTGCATCTCTGGTCAAATGCGGTACTGCACACCCCCTTCATTGCTTATGCAGGGGGTGTACACAGGACTCGCAGCAAAGTGGGCAGTAGGAGTAGGCACACCTTGTTGGTGTGAATCAGCCCTTAAAGAAGTTGTCTGATCATAAACCTATTTCCTTCATTCTGTCCTCCAGTGGCATTTTTTTTCACATTTTTGCAGAGCTAGCATGATCAACAGCGCCCGTTACCCATCCTCATCGCTGTCATCTGATCACTCAGCCCTGTAGGAGAACGAAAACAAATTAGCTCTGATTGACGGCACTCGTTCCTGGCCAGGATCAGTTGGAGACGAGGACTGTCGTTCAGCACGAGGGAGGGAAGGGGCCAAATCGGATCACAACATAGGGACTTGCAATAGTAAAAGATCAGTTGGCACTGGTGGGACGGCTACTAGGAGCTTAACAAGGGCTTCAGTGCTGCGCAGTAGCTCTCCCTTAGGCACACCCATAAATTGGGATTCAGTCTGGGGTGAAGCTGACAGCCAGTACAAACATGAAGGGGAAAACTTTAAACACAAAACCACAGCACAGATCAGAATAGCACCAAGTGCTGCCCCCTAGAGGCAAATGCTGAGCCTAAAGTAAAACAGAGCACCAAAGTGGTTGGAATAAAGCTTCAAGGGGGGGGGGGGGGGGCAATATTAAGCCTACTAAGGGCCACAACTAATTCATTCTAGAATAAGATTATAGCACTTTGTAATAATTGTAGCCTACAACAAATTTTCTCAGAGAAACGGCCATAAAACTTTCATCAATGAAATCATTGAACTAGTTGAAGAGCACCATGAAAAACCGAGATATACACATGGGGCCCATATATGCCCGTTTTACACGTCTGTTCTAGACAGTTAGGTGATAAGGTCACATGACTTAATCCAGTCCTCCATTTCTATGGACTGGTGGGCTGTGGATTATTGTTTCTGGTCATGAGTTTATTTTTCTCTCTTTGTTGTCTAGGATATACGAGCAGCTTCCAGAAATAAAGAAGAGGAAGGAGGAGGAGAAGAGGAGGTCGGAGTATGAAACGTACCGGCTGAAAGCTCAGCTCTTCCGCAAGGTTTGTGCCAGTAACATGTAGTACACAAAAATGGCCACAAGATGGCAGAAGTTTTTCACCTGAGAAACGTGTTCTATATATGCGTTACTCCTCAATTTTAAAGCAGGGTGGTCTTAAAGGGGTTGTAAAGGTAAAAGTTTTTTTACCTTAATGCATCCTATGCGTTAAGGTAAAAAAACATCTCACAGCACCGGCCCCCCCTTCCGTTTTACTTACCTGACCGTTTGAAACTCCCGGGCGCGTTCGCGTTATCCTCTTCGGTTCCCAGCCTGGCCATTGATTGGCTAGGCTGGGCGGATTAATAGCAGCGCAGCCATTGGCTGGCGCTGCTGTGAATCACAGCGGATGGCGCGCCGGGGGCGTAGCCGAGTGATACAGTCGGTGGAGCCGAGTGATACAGTCGGCGGATATGGCCGCCGCTGTATCACGGGGGCTCGCTCGCAAAAGCTTTCCACCGTGCGAGCTCCCTCGCATGAAGGTAGAAATCTTTTGCGAGGAGGAGCCCAGACAGCCGCCGAGGGACCCCAGAAGACAGCTTTCCGGGCCACTCTGTGCAAAACGAGCCGCACAGTGGAGGTAAGTATCACATGTTTGTTATTTTAAAAACAAAACATTCCTGACTTTAGTGTTCCTCTAAAGGGGTTGTAAGCCTTTGTGTTTTTTCACCTTAAATGAATTGTAAAGGAAAAAAATGTTTTGCTTAAAATGAATGTCTGCAAGGTAGACAGACAGAATAGTGTAATGATTCTGTTAACAAACGAGTAAATACCTATTACCGGGGCCGATCCGCCCTATAGGCTCACTATGCAAGCCACTTAGGGCCCGGGAAAGCTGCGAAGGGCCCCACAAATTATAAGAGGCCCCGTCTGGTGAGAAGTCATTCTCGCCCCCTCACCCCGCTTCTCAACTCGCTGGCTGCATGGGAGAAGAGGTAAGAAGTCAGCACCCCCTGCGTCTCAATTTAATGTAAGATGTCATTTCCGACAGCAGAACACCCCCTCCCCCCACTTCTCAACTTTCTTTAATGTGACATGTCACTGTCGTCAGCGACCCCCCCCCGCTTCTCATTTTAATGTTCCATGGCTTAGGGCCCCAGGGAGGTCAGGATCGGCACTGCCTATTACATTCCTTCATCTATATCACCTCCGGCGTTCTAGTTTCTGTTCTCTCATTCACTTCCTGGTTTGCGGCGCTCGTTCATGTATGAACTACATTTCCCAGTATGCATTGCGGCACACCCAGTAATTCACACCTCCTTGAAGTCTCTAACACGTAGAGAGCGTCCTGCCGCACAGATGTAGTTCCCAGGAGGGGGCGAGCACCTCACTGACCACCGCAGTAAAGCCTCCCTTCACGGTGGTGAGTAACAATCAGACAAGCAGGAAGTGAACAGCACAGAGAAGAAATAGAGCAACTTCTGAGCAAAAACAATGAGGAAGTGAAAAGAGGAATGTCTGCAGGTAAAGGATGCTTATTATAAAAAAATGTTTTTCTTTACAACCCCTTTAAGTGCATTCTATGCATTAAGGTGACAAAACACCTTGCAGTGTCCGGCCCCCCTGTTTTATTTACCTGAGCCCCGAATTTCCATGGGTGTGATCCCGCGTCGCTCTTTACTTCTTCTCGGCTCTTCATTGGATAGATTGATAGCAGCACAGCCATTCCATTGGCTCCCGCTGCTGTCAATCTAATCCAATGATGCGAGGGGCGGGGCCGAGTCATACAATCGGTGGCTATGGACGCAGAGTGTATGACATGGGAGCGCGCCCGCAATGTAACACACTGGTAGGGGGTTATCTATCGTAGGGAGGAGCTGTGAGAGCCACTGTGGGACCCCAGAACCGGAGGATCGGGGCCACTCTGTGCAAAACGAACTGCACAGTAGAGGCAAGTATGATATGTATGTTGAACCTTTTAGTGTCACCTGGTTTTTGGGTATCGATTTTTTTATTTTATTACCTTTTTAGAAGTACATAAGTGTTTCCTAGCCCTGCTGCGGCACTGTACGTCACGTCCTCTTCTGCGGTGAGCCCTCCTCCTCCCCTGCTGTCTTTTGGGACCTGTGTGTCCCCCAGAAGATGAGCTGGCCATTCACAAAGTGGCGTACAACTCGTGCATGCGCAGTAGGAAACCGGCTGTAAAGCCTAATCCCTCCACTGCCAGTTTCCCTTGTAATGGCGGTGCCTGCACCCCAGCCAGTGCACGAACCTGGACAGGTAAGTGTCCTTATAAAGTCAGCAGCTACAGTACTTGTAGCTGCTGACTTCTAAAAAAAAAAAAAAAAATTTGCCGCTGGAACTCCGCTTTATTATTTCCCAGTATTATGTTTAAGTGTTATGTAGATCTAAAACATGTTTCCCTTGCCCCCCTTCCTTTCCTTTCAACAATGAGAAAGGAAAAACACATCTCTTGTAATGTTCATGGTCCTCCCTGTTGGGTTCCTGGGTGCTTCAGACTTTAGCTGTGCAATCTGCTGATCAGTTTTAAAGTGATATTAAAGAGGAGGTTCCACCGGAAAAAAAAATGTCAGCAGCTACAAAATGCTGCAGCTGCTGACTTTTAATATATGGACACTTACCTGTCCTGGGCGCCCGCAATGTCGGCACCCGAAGCCGATCTCTCCCTCGGCTCTTGGATGCTGCAGCCGCCATCTTTGGTAAGGGAATCAGGAAGTGAAGCTTTGCAGCTTCACTTCCTGGTTCCCTACTGCGTATCCGCGAGCTGCAATGCGCGTTCCCACTGGTCCCTGATGTCTTCTGGGACCTGTGCGTCTCCCAGAAGACAGAGCGGGGAGTAGGTCCCGGACGAGGCGTAGGTCACTGTGGTGATCCATGCCAGGAAGTGGAAGCAAATACCTGTATTACACAGGTATCTGCTCCCCCCTGAAAGATCCTAAATGTGACACCAGGAGGGGGGGGGATTCCAAAAAGCGGAAGTTCCATTTTCCGAAGGCTAAAGTTTTTGTTTTGTTTTTGTGTTTTTTGTAAATGACAAACATGTTATACTTGCAGCTAGTGGCCTCCCTGCATTAGATAACCCCCTTCTGGGAAGCTCTCTCCCAAGGGGGTTACCATGTGGGCACGCTCCCGTGTCATACACTCAGCGTCCATAGATGCTGAGTGTATGACTCGACCCCACCCCTGGCGGCCGCATCATTGGATTGGATTGACAGCAGCGGGAGCCAATGGCTGCGCTGCTATCAATCTATCCAAAGAAGAGCTGAGAAGCTTGCGCCCCCACAGAAATTCAGGAATCAGGAAAGTAAAACGTGGGGGGCTGGGAGCCCGGACACTGCAAGATGTTTTTTCACCTTAATGCATCCTAAACGGAGGTCCAGCTGTAAAAAAATAAATTGATTAAAAGTCATCAGCTACAAACACTGAATCTGCTGACTTTTAATAAGCACACTTACCTGTTCAGGGTGCCCCCGATGTCGGCCGCCCGAGGCCGATCCATCGCATCGGGTCCCTGCGCCGCCATTTGAAGTAAGGGAAACAGGCAGTGGAGCCTTGCGGCTTCGCTGCCCGTTTCCTACTGCGCGAGTCGCACGGCACTTTGTCCCAGAAGACAGCACGTTCAAATGTCCCACAAGACAACACGAGGCGGAGAAGACAGAAGATGACAGCGGAATAGGAAGTGGCAGCTTAGGATGATCTGCCTAGCAACAGCCATTTCTGGGTGGACCTCTGCTTTAAAGTGAAAAAACATGAGGGTTTACAACGCCTTTAAGCATGCACGTCTAAAGGGATGCCAGGGAGGTGTTCTTTCATAAACACTTAGGCTGGGTTCACACTTGTGCGGTGTGAATTTCAGCTCTGTAATGTCTCTGCAGATTAGCTCAGTTTTTGCTGTGAATTTGGAGACCTGGGAAGAAGTTCCGGGAGAGAGGAGAGTGGGGGAGAAATGTATTGAGCTGAATGAGAGAAATTCCTGAAGAGAACTGAACACATCTGCGAATCAGCTGCATACCCATAGAAGATAATGGGACTGAATTCGCACCTGAGCCGCACCGCAAGGCCTCCACAACGCATACGGATTTCCGACAATGCGCAGTGCGAATGCATCGCACATATGTGAACCAGCCTCATTGAAAACAATGTCTTTAGAAATGTTCTACGTTTTGGATGCGGTTAAAACCGCAACCAATTCGCATAGGTGTGAACCCGGCCTTAATGATTAATTTGATTAATGTTGGAGAAAGCTACTAGCTGTGAGAGGGAGGTCAGGGGACTTTTGATTGAAGTTGTTCAGACAGGAGATGAAGGTGAGCTCGGCTGTCTGCTGTAGCATCAAGGGGTTATATCCTAGAGATGCAAGTTTGTATTGAGAGACGTAAGTTTCAACTCGGGGACGACTTGCTACAAATGTGGGGAGTCTGGAGTTCAGCTTTATTACACAGATCGCGGGGCTTAAAAAGGCACTACATGGAGGAGCAGAATATAGAACAAGATGGATGAGACTTTGGTTGTGTTTATCTTTTTTTTTTTTTTTACTTTTCTATCTTCTCTTGTAGAAAGTGACCAACCACATCCTGGGCAGGAAGACCCCCTGGAACTGACCTCAGGAGGAGCCCCTCCCCCGATCCTCACCGCAGTTTGCCTTAATCCCTCTTATGTGAATCTAGAACCCAGCACAACGTCTGTCTGTCTTTATCACTGTGATCGATGCGTCTCTACTTTTATTTATTGGTGTGTAGGTTGTACATGTATTTATAACGCAATGTATTTTTCTAAGAATATAGAGGAACGTTTTTTTGTTTTTCTATTTTTAATATTTGTTTAAAACGGATTTAATTTAAAATTTTACTTAAAAGTGCAATGTTGGAATGTAACACATCCTCCCCTTTGTTCTCTCACTCCCTTTCTAATTAACGCACAATAAACATTTTTTTTTTTTTTATCAATAAGATGTTGGCGTTTGAAAAATATCTGTCCAAGTTCCCAACGCCCCTCACCAGAGACTTCTACCGGCACCGCTTCTTCCGATCCCATCAAGCTTGTTGCGGACTTTCGGGTGTAGATTTTTGCCGCAATGTTGGATTTGATATCTGCTTTCCCCTTAGAAGGTCGTGGCGGCGTGGGTTATCATTTTGAATTCAGTGCAGTATGGTGCTTTATAAATAAAGAAAACCGCGTTAGATGCTGTAGGTAAATACCGCATTTGCCGGCCGGCGTATAAGACAACCCCCTTATTTTCCAGCTAAAATGTTGGTTTTGGGATATACTCACCGTTAGGGGTGCAACGGATCATGCCCCGATCCGCGATCCGAATGGGCCGACCTGTTCAGCTCGGCACAGGAAAGACCGCGGCTTCGGCCTAGCTCCGGAGCGGTCGGCCATCTTGGTACACTCGGCGGCGGTGCGCGCTGACGTCATCACCCCTCCCTCCTGCACGTGGATCTATTCTATTCTGCAAGAGCGCGCAGTACTGTCTGCAATGAGACTGAGTACAGTGAGACTGAGTAGTACAAGTAGTACAGTGAGTTCATTCATCATATTATAGTGGGGAAAAATGGCTATTATTTCAGTGTGTTACCGTTTACTAGTGTGGGGGCAATGTTGGCTATTACAGTGGGGAAAATGGCTATTATTACAGTGACTAGTGGGGGGCAATGGTGGACATTAGATTACAGTGATGAGTGGGGGCAATGGTGGATGACTGGATGTTACAGTGAGGTTGGGGCAATGGTGGATGTTACAGTGAGGTGGGGGGGAGATGTCTGTGGATATTATTACAGTGGGGGGGAGATGTCTGTGGATATTATTTTTTTGCCGATCCGAAAATGATCCGATCCGTGACTCCTGATCCGAGGAACGATCCAAACCGTGAGTTTTTTGATTCGTTGCACCCCTACCAGTGTTGCCCATCTTACTTTAAAAAAGTAATTAGTTACAGTTACAAATTACTTCTCCGAAAAAGTAATTGCGTTAGTGACTCAGTTACTACATTGAAAAAGTAATTAGTTACTCAGCAAAGTAACTGAATTTTTTTTTAATATTCTACAATGCTTTGTTGAGAAGCAGATGACGGGCTCTTGCCAGGGAGCAGAGAGTTAATACTCCAAGACAAAAGAATGGCAGATCCTTGAGAGAAGAAAACCGGAAACAAATGGTGATCTTGTGTATATCCCAGCCTAGGTGCATCCGTCCCACCATGTATATCCCAGCCTAGGTGCATCCGTCCCCCCATGTATGTGCAGCTAATAGGACTTAAAACCCTTATCCATCTGCTACATATTACATCCAAATTATAAGCTGGATTAAAATGTTTATAATATACATTCCCTTGACGTTTACAGAGTCTGTAATTTAAAATCTTATATTAGGCTTTATTAGAATTTTTCTATAGTTTATTGTTTATTATTCTATCTGGAATGGGGATGTCAGATTTTTCTTTGTTGTCTGATGAAGAGATGAAATCACTGACAAAAAATAACCTGCTGATCATTGGTCTGTATAGGTGTCCTGCACTTACCATGTTGACCACTAGATGTCGTTGTGTGCACTGTGTTGTATAGGGAACGTTTGTTCTGTGGAACATTTTTTTTCCGGCCATGTGTTCCCCGGATCATTGATCTGGTTGCGCACACAGTGTGTGTGATCGATGTGAGTTGTTCCCCGGTGATAGGTCAGTGTGAGGCGGGTGGGGCTCATTGTATCCAGGGCTCCTTGCGATTGGGAGTTTTCAGACCGCTGTGACAGGCCATCACAGCGGTCACATGATTCTAAAGCGGAGTTCCACCCATATTTATGTACACAGCGCCTGCAGAAGCAATTACTCTGCTGCCATCTAGTGGCGGTAGATGTAATTGCGGTAATGCCGCCCAAGTAATGGGAACTGTGTTATCGTGAGGGGAAGAGTAATCAGGTAGATTACTCGTTACCCTCAAAAGGGGCTGCGTTAGGTAACTGCATTTATTGTAACTCCGTTACTTACAACACTGACCCCTACTCACCGTATAAGACGAACCCCTTCCTGACAGGAACAACTGCTGACAGGAACATGCTTTATTCAGCTTTTTTCAAATCTCACTGTGCCTGCCATTGCCCGCCTCGCTGTGCCTGCCATTGCCCGCCTCGCTGTGCCTGCCATTGCCCGCCTCGCTGTGCCTACCATTGCCCGCCTCGCTGTGCCAATTTATGCCTGCCTCGCTGTGCCAATTTATGCCTGCCTCGCTGTGCCAATTTATGCCTCGTTGTGCCAATTTATGCCTCGTTGTGCCAATTTATGCCTCGTTGTGCCAATTTATGCCTCGCTGTGGCAATTTATCCCTCGCTGTGGCAATTTATCCCTCGCTGTGGCAATTTATCCCTCGCTGTGGCAATTTATGCCTCGCTGTGCCAATTTATGCCTCGCTGTGCCAATTTATGCCTCGCTGTGCCAATTTATGCCTCGTTGTGCCAATTTATGCCTCGCTGTGCCTGCCATTGTATGCCTCACTGTGCCATTGAAAACAGCGCTAGATGCTGTAGGTAAATACCGTATTTTCCGGCGTATAAGACGACCCCCTAATTTTCCAGCTAAAATGTTGGTTTTGGGATATACTCGCAGTATAAGACGAACCCCTTCCTGACAGGAACAACCGCTGACGGAAACAGGCTTTATTCAGCTTTTTTTAAATCTCACTGTGCCATTACATTCCATGCCTCCACTGTGCTTGCCATTGCATGCCTCGCTGTGCCATTGCATACCTCTCCTCGACGATCCCATACCTTATCCCTGACATGCAGACTGCGGGCGTCCATTGTTCAAAAGCCGCGCCTTCTTGTTCTGTACCGTGATATGCGGAACACTCCCAGCAGAGCCTGTGTTCAGTGTTCCGCCTATCATGGGGGTCTTCTCGTCCGAGAACGAGAGGACATCCGTGATAGGCGGACCCCTGAGTTTTGAGGCATAGTTTTAAGTATAAAAGGTTGTCTTATACGCCGAAAAATATGGTATGTAAAACATAAACCATAATGTGTTATGGTGACTTAAAAAAGTCGCGAAGAAGATGAAAGTCCCAATAAAGTGCTCGTGCTTAACAACCTCAATATCGGCACTTTCACCCCCTTCCTGCCCAGGCCATTTTTCAGCGCTGTCACACTTTGAATGACAATTGCGCGGTTATGCAACACTGTACCCAAATTACATTTTTATTAAAAAAAATCCCACAAATAGAGATTTCGTTTGGTGGTATTTGATCACCTCTGCGGTTTATTTATTTTTTGCGCTATAAACAAAAATAGAGCGACAATTTTTAAAAAAAAAAAGCAATATTATCTTTTTGCTATAATAAATATCCCCGAAAATATTGTCCGATACATATCCGTCTACATATTTTTGGTAAAAAAAAAAAATCTCAATAAGTGTATATTGATTAGTTTGCGCAAGAGTTATAGCAGCTACAATACAGGGGACAGATTCATAGAATTTTTTTTTTTTTTTTTTACTAGTAATGGCGGCGATCAGTGATTTTTATCGTGACTGTGACATTGCGGCGGACACTTTTGAGACTATTTTGGGACCATTCACATTTATACAGCGATGAGTGCTATATGCACTAATTACTGTGTAAATGTGACTGGCAGGGGAGGGGTTAAACTAGGAGGCGATCAAGGGGTTAAATGTGTACCCTAGGGAGTGATTCTAACTGTAGGGGGAGGGGACTGACTATGTACAAGGAACACGCCATCGGTCTCCTCTCCCTGACAGGACGTGGATCTCTGTGTTTGCCGGGCACGCGCATCGGGTCCCCAGTGAGGCGGCGGGTGCGCGCCCCCTAGTGGCTCGGGAAGGCGAAGATGTCATATGACGTCCTCTCAGAACGAGAGGCTTATAGACCCGCCGTTATGATGGTGGGCGGTAAGCTAGTGGTTAAAGATTTGATTTGATGAAGAATTCCGTGCTTCTTAAGTGCTCATACAAGGTGCCCCCACCTAGATGTAAACTCACCCCTCAAAGTGGACCAACTATCGCTAGTGTGGTCAAACGCACGTGTGGGGTAACCCCTATGGATATCCTTTAGACTGGCAGTTCCTGGGATGGATGTTCCTCATATAGATAGATTAAATCTTTTTAAACGATATTGCACAATGAAGTATTTTCTGTCATATCTAAGTTTAACCACTTAAGGACCGCCGCATGTACATATATGTCGGCAGAATGGCAGGTACAGGCACATCAACGTACCTGTACGTGGCTACCTTCCCGTGAGTCAGGGGTCCGATCAGACCCCTCCCCCCTGGTACATGCGGCGGTCCGGTTTGCTGTGGGAGCGATCCAGGATGAGGGGGCGGCCATTGGTTTCTGGCCACCCCCTCGTGATCATAATATCAACTCGCATGTAAGGGTGCCTATAGCCTGGTACCCGGTGTGAACAGCAGGTAATTATCCAGGAAATCGGCCCATAAACAGTGGTAGACCGCTGCCGTGGTCGTTTCTCGATTTCCGGAAACAGATGGTGGGCGGAAGGTATGTCGCAATGACGCGAATCAACCTTGACGCGTTTCAGCCTATCAAATGGGTCGTCATCAGGAAGTTGTCAATATGCAGTGTGGTACTTTGTTGGCTTGTTTTGAAAAGGGGTGGACTTGCTACCCCAAGCTCCCCAGAAAAAAAAAATTGGAGGGGTTACACAAGGTGCAGTTACTTTTTAACCATTATATGTATGGTGGCATCTGCTATGATATTCTCCTAACCCTCCCCTCTTCCTTTGAGCGATGCTTGAGGGAGGTTGGCTGGCTATAGGACAAGATGGAAAAGCTCCACAGATCTGAGGAGACTTCAGTGGAACGCACTTCATCCAGGCTGATGGACCATTAGAAGACGATGACCTCAAGCCTACGGAACACTTTTGAGATGAACTGGAAAGCCATTCCCACAGACACCCTACAGAATCGTGTAGCAAGCCTTCCCATAGGAGTAGAGGATGTTATAGCTACAAAGGGAGGCCACCTCCATTATAATGACCATGGTTTTTCACTAGGATGTCCAACAGCCTCATATATTTGTGATGGGCGGGGTCCACAAAGCTTGGACATGTGTCGGTGCAAATTAGTTTTCAGGGAGGAGGTTACCGGGTGCAGTCCCTTTGTGACCGTTTTGTAAATGAAGGGTCAGGGTGACATTTTAAAGGGCATTTGCGTACTTTGTGGAGAAATGTATCCAATCAAAACCGGTTCTCCTAAAGCAAAGGAAGACAACCTTTCCGAGGTTAAGATCCACATGGACAATATGGAGGAAATCCAAGACAAAGCTAGCGTCACTTCACGTCACCACCTAACAATAGTGTCCTGTGCCCCCTTCACATCACCCCCACCACACTAACCCCCTCCCCCCCAAATTTGTGTCTACTGCCACCTAATGTCCTCTGCCCTCTTCACATCCCAACACCCCCCCCCCCCCCACAGTAGTTTATTTTGGCCTCACAGCTGTAGTGTCCTCTGTCCCCCCCATCACCCCCCACAGTAGTGTCCTCTACCTACCTTCACATCATCCCCACCCCCCAAATGTGTGTCCACTGCCACCCAGTGTCCTCTGCCCCTTCACATCTCCCCCACTGTAGTGTCTTCTACCCCACCACCCTCCTAGCAGTGTCCTCTGCCCCCTTCCCCCACAGTGTCACCTTCCATTTCCTCCTCCACATTGTAGTGACCTCTGTCCCCTTCACACAGAGCGGAGTGCAGGAGGCAGCACAGCATTGGTTGGAGGGCGGAAGCTGCCAGAGTTAACTTAGGACTGCTGGCTAACTAAGGCAGCTTGCCGCCCTCCATCCAGTGTTGAGCTGCCTCCCGCTCTCCGCTCTGCAGTGAAGAGGAAAGCGGCGGAGGCTGGGGGCAAAGGACCGGCAAAGGAGGGGCGTCATCTTGATCTGCTCTTCGGCTGCCCATGGTAAACGACTTGCCGACCCCATCCTAAGGCTTTTGTCTTGACCTTTGAGTAACACACGTACGTAACTTTTTCCCCCTACACACGACTGGGTTTGCCGACAGGAAAACTGCTATGAGAGCTTTGGCCGGGAATCCCGGCTGTGTGTATGCTCCATAGGAATACTGCCGAGTTAAAAAACAGAAGAAAAAAAACGCTGGTCCTCTCTTTTTTCCCAGCTGTTTCAAGCTAAATAGGCCTGCAGTACCTCATTTTGCCTGAAGTACGGGGGCGCAGAAGCCTACCAGAGCTGAAAATAGGGCTGCAGTACCTCATTTGGCCTGAGGTACGGGGGTGCAGGAAACGAGCCGAAGTGTCCTGAGGCCTTTTAGACCATTTTCAGCACTCTCTGCCCCCCCCCCCCTTGTGGCCGCATTCGGTATTGCATCCCATTGAAGTCAATGCGGAACAAATTATTTTCATTTTCATTGACTTCAATAGAAAAACTCGCTTTGATATGTGAGTGCTTTGGATTAGGAGCATTCTCCTGGAACGGATTATGCTTGTAATTCGAGGTTCAACTGTATTGCGATCTTGAAGTGGTTGTAAACCCTTCCATATACCCAGTGAAGTGATTGGCCTCAGGTAGTATACAGATATGAAACAAATCCTCCTACATAAGTTATACCTGTTTATCTGCATCCGTTTCCCCCTACATCCATTCAAAGTGCAGAATTTACACAGGATCTCTCAGCTCTGAAAAGCAGGGGGCGGGGAGCTGAAGTTACATCAGTGAAAACTGATTGGAGGTAAGTGACACCCCCCCCCCCCTTTCACACAGAAACAAAGCTGAGGCTGTCAATCAGCTGGAGGTCCCTCCCCGTCACCATTTTTCTCTTGGTGTCAGGAAAACTTGGCAGAAGTGACTCACGCTGATAGGAGAGGAAGGAGGCAGCAAACAGAAATGACAATTAGTCACAATATCTGCACACAGCCCACTCCTGAAAGCATGTATACCTACCCATCCATGCTCCCTTACCCCCCCCCCCCCCCTCTCTGCACAGCTGGAACCCTCGTAGGGGTGGGGCTCAGTGGTGGTGCGTCCATAAAGGGCGCAGGAGCGTATCACCACAGATAGATTTATGCAATGCATGAATCTATGGTCGCTGCTGACACCCCCTATTCAGGTGCCGGCCCATTTTTGGGCACCGGGCACCTGAATTACAGCGGCGGGGTATTTTTTTTGGAAGCACCTGATAAGAGCTGTAGACTCCAATAGGCGCCCAAAACAGTGATCAGCGGGCGCCATGCTGGGCGTTCGCTGTTCACTCAGCTGTGTGTTAGCAAAGCGAATCTCAGCCAATCAGGTTGCTGGGTCTGTTACCGGTCACCTTATTGGCTGAAACATCAGGCGCTGTGATTGGATGCCTGAGAGAGGATGGAAGAAGACATGGAGGATGTGCAGGAGACCACCGCTGACCCGGCGCGAGACAGGTAAGGGCAGGCGGCATCTGATGGGGCACAGTAGTGGCAATTGATGGGCACACTGGTGGCAATTTATGGGTACAGTGGCTGCGTTTGATGGCACAGTGGCTGCGTTTGATGGCACAGTGGCAGCAATTGATGGGGCACACTGGCAGCATTTGATGGGGCACAGTATTGGCAATTGATGGGCACACTGGCAGCATCTGATGGGGCACAGTAGCAGCAATTGATGGGCACACTGGCAGCATTTGATGGGGCACAGTATTGGCAATTGATGGGCACACTGGCAGCATCTGATGGGGCACAGTAGCAGCAATTGATGGGCACACTGGCAGCATCTGGTGGGGCACAGTAGCAGCAATTGATGGGCACACTGGCAGCATCTGGTGGGGCAGAGTAGCGGCAATTGATGGGCACACTGGCAGCATCTGATGGGGCACAGTAGCGGCAACTGATAGGGCACAGTAGCGGCAACTGATGGGGCACAGTAGCGGCAACTGATGGGGCACAGTAGCGGCAATTGATGGGCACACTGGCAGCATTTGGGGCACAGTAGCGGCAATTGATGGGCACACTGGCAGAATCTGATGAGGTGTAGTAGCAGCATTTGATGGGATATACTGGTGGCAATTGATAAGTATAGTGGCGGCAATTGATGGGCACACTGACAGCATTTTATGGGACACAGTAGCGGCAATTGATGGGCACACTGGCAGCATCTGATGGGGCACAGTAGCGGCAATGGATGGGCACACTGGCAGCAATTGATGGGGCGATTTATGGGTGATAATTTATGAGCACAGTGGCTGCTTTTGATTTTTTTCTTTCAGTTTGGCACCAGCCGCCACTGGTGGGGCTTCTGGGTTTGTGAGCATGCATGACTGCCCCCATGTGGCCGTGCCTTTACATTACCTAGTTGTTGGTGGATCTAAAGGAGATTGTACAGTCTGTAGTCGGCATAAAGCTCACCACACTCGCATTATAAATCGGATTGTACCATCTCTGTTGGATCAACCAACAACTATGCAATGTAACGGCGCGTGTGATTGGGTAACAATGGATTGGGTCGGGAGGTGCTGATATTGCACAGGTTTGGTAAACCCAAAGTTGATTGTAAGGTGTTTGGTGACCCTTACTTTGGCACAGTCAACCTTCCTATGCTCCATGACAGAGATAGTAAAGGGAAGGCTGGCATTACCCAAGAACCCACCGTGTGTACACACCAATGTGATTAGGCCACATTTATATTTATTTAAAAAATAATCTAGATTTGTAGAAGTGCTGTTTGTGTCGCTGTACATCATCCAATCCGATTGGAATTGGTGAGATCGGAAGACTGGGTTGGATTGGTCGCCCTGCAGCTTCAGATCCTACAAAGCGTAAGAACCAGGATGTCTTCTGATGGATCTTCGGCACATTTGGATTCTCCTGAGAATATCACATAGTCCAATCCCATCCCTGGTCATATCCCAGTGTAGGTTCGTCTATCGCACACCCTACAGGGTCATGGAGTTATTCAGCTCCTTCTCCAGCGCCTGGCTGGCCTGGTGGTTGAGGAACAAGAGGTGCCCCTGAGGAATGAACCTGTCCAGACTCAGGTGGATCTTGTCCGCTCGGAGGATGACATTGGTGCTGTTGGTGAGGAGCTTCAGGGAATCCACCAGATACCTCACCAGCATCCTCAGCGTGCTCTCCGCCAAGGTCAGGTTGTCCAGGGAGTCGCAGATCAGGGAGAAGCCCAATGAGAAGGCCCCCATCCAAAGGACGGTCATCTCCTGGGGGAAGGGATCCCCCAATCCCAGACCATACATCCCAACCTCCTCCTCATGAAAGGACACTGACTCGTCTACTGACTGGATGATGAAGTCACTGGCTGGCCGACCGGACACCTGGCGCCTCAGAAGACACATCGACTCAGTCTGCCTGCAAGAGAGAAGAAGATTTCTCAATAATCTATGGAGTTTTGCCTTCACCCATGCTCCCTCAACCAAGTCCAGCCTTCACCCGCCGTCCCTAAACCAAGACCATCCTTCGCCCATGCTCCCTCAACCAAGACCATCCTTCGCCCATGCTCCCTCAACCAAGACCAGCCTTCACCCGCGGCCCCTCAACCAAGACCAGCCTTCACCCGCGGCCCCTCAACCAAGACCAGCCTTCACCCGCGGCCCCTCAACCAAGACCAGCCTTCACCCGCGGCCCCTCAACCAAGACCAGCCTTCACCCGCGGCCCCTCAACCAAGACCAGCCTTCACCCGCGGCCCCTCAACCAAGACCAGCCTTCACCCGCGGCCCCTCAACCAAGACCAGCCTTCACCCGCGGCCCCTCAACCAAGACCAGCCTTCACCCGCGGCCCCTCAACCAAGACCAGCCTTCACCCGTGGCCCCTCAACCAAGACCAGCCTTCACCCGCGGCCCCTCAACCAAGACCAGCCTTCACCCGCGGCCCCTCAACCAAGACCAGCCTTCACCCGCGGCCCCTCAACCAAGACCAGCCTTCACCCGCGGCCCCTCAACCAAGACCAGCCTTCACCCGCGGCCCCTCAACCAAGACCAGCCTTCACCCGCGGCCCCTCAACCAAGACCAGCCTTCACCCGCGGCCCCTCAACCAAGACCAGCCTTCACCCGCGGCCCCTCAACCAAGACCAGCCTTCACCCGCGGCCCCTCAACCAAGACCATCCTTCGCCCATGCTCCCTCAACCAAGACCAGCCTTCACCCGCGGCCCCTCAACCAAGACCAGCCTTCACCCGCGGCCCCTCAACCAAGACCAGCCTTCACCCGCGGCCCCTCAACCAAGACCAGCCTTCACCCGCGGCCCCTCAACCAAGACCAGCCTTCACCCGCGGCCCCTCAACCAAGACCAGCCTTCACCCGCGGCCCCTCAACCAAGACCAGCCTTCACCCGCGGCCCCTCAACCAAGACCATCCTTCACCCGCGGCCCCTCAACCAAGACCATCCTTTGCCCATGGTCCCTCAACCAAGACCATCCTTTGCCCATGCTCCCTCAACCAAGACCATCCTTTGCCCATGCTCCCTCAACCAAGACCACAGCCTTCGCCCACGGCCCCTCAACCAAGACCAGCCTGCGCCCGCGGCCCCTCACCCAAGACCAGCCTGAGCCCGCGGCCCCTCACCCAAGACCAGCCTGAGCCCGCGGCCCCTCACCCAAGACCAGCCTGAGCCCGCGGCCCCTCACCCAAGACCAGCCTGAGCCCGCGGCCCCTCACCCAAGACCAGCCTGAGCCCGCGGCCCCTCAACCAAGACCAGCCTGCACCCGCGGCCCCTCACCCAAGACCAGCCTGAGCCCGCGGCCCCTCACCCAAGACCAGCCTGCGCCCGCGGCCCCTCACCCAAGACCAGCCTGCGCCCGCGGCCCCTCACCCAAGACCAGCCTGCGCCCGCGGCCCCTCACCCAAGACCAGCCTGCGCCCGCGGCCCCTCACCCAAGACCAGCCTTCGCCCGCGGTCCCTCACCCAAGACCAGCCTTCGCCCGCGGTCCCTCACCCAAGACCAGCCTTCGCCCGGGGTCCCTCACCCAAGACCAGCCTTCGCCCGGGGTCCCTCACCCAAGACCAGCCTTCGCCCGGGGTCCCTCACCCAAGACCAGCCTTCGCCCGGGGTCCCTCACCCAAGACCAGCCTTCGCCCGCGGCCCCTTACCCAAGACCAGCCTTCGCCCGCGGCCCCTCACCCAAGACCAGCCTTCGCCCGCGGCCCCTCACCCAAGACCAGCCTTCGCCCGCGGCCCCTCACCCAAGACCAGCCTTCGCCCGCGGCCCCTCACCCAAGACCAGCCTTCGCACGCGGCCCCTCACCCAAGACCAGCCTTCACCCGCGGCCCCTCAACCAAGACCAGCCTTTACCCGCGACCCCTCAACCAAGACCAGCCTTCACCCGCCGTCCCTCAACCAAGACCATCCTTCGCCCATGCTCCCTCAACCAAGACCAGCCTTCACCCGCGGCCCCTCAACCAAGACCAGCCTTCACCCGCGGCCCCTCAACCAAGACCACAGCCTTCGCCCGCGGCCCCTCAACCAAGACCACAGCCTTCACCCGCGGCCCCTCAACCAAGACCAGCCTGCGCCCGCGGCCCCCTCAACCAAGACCAGCCTGCGCCCGCGGCCCCTCAACCAAGACCAGCCTGCGCCCGCGGCCCCTCAACCAAGACCAGCCTGCGCCCGCGGCCCCTCAACCAAGACCAGCCTGCGCCCGCGGCCCCTCACCCAAGACCAGCCTGCGCCCGCGGCCCCTCACCCAAGACCAGCCTGCGCCCGCGGCCCCTCACCCAAGACCAGCCTGCGCCCGCGGCCCCTCACCCAAGACCAGCCTGCGCCCACGGCCCATCACCCAAGACCAGCCTTCGCCCGCGGTCCCTCACCCAAGACCAGCCTTCGCCCGGGGTCCCTCACCCAAGACCAGCCTTCGCCCGGGGTCCCTCACCCAAGACCAGCCTTCGCCCGGGGTCCCTCACCCAAGACCAGCCTTCGCTCGCGGCCCCTTACCCAAGACTAGCCTTCGCCAGCGGCCCCTCACCCAAGACCAGCCTTCGCCCGTGGCCCCTCAACCAAGACCAGCCTTCACCTATGCTCCCTCAACCAAGACCATCCTTCGCCTGCGGCCCTCAACCAAGACCATCCTGCACCCATGGTCCTTTACCTTTATGGGCACTGCAGGTGTACAGACCAGTGCAGGAATGGTGTAAACCCCTCATAATGGTAACATGGTGCAAAAAGTGGAGTTAGCCTTTAAAGGAATTTACAAACCAACCAGCTGACCTCTCTCTTCAAAAAAGCTGGCCATGCTGACCCACCAAATGACTGACCTGGAAGAGGTTAAGACAAGAATATGACTTTGCTTGCTGCATGCTTGTCCCAGATTGGGGGCTCCAAAGTCAGCCAGGCATGTCGACTTTTCATAAGGCTCTCTGATAAGATATGGACGTCCTCTGTGGTCACCACACGGCACAACCAACTCACCTGGCTACCACGGCGATCTGATCCATCCTCCTGGCTCTGTCCTTCTCCAAAGCCACCTCATCCGCCCTCAGCCTCTCCTCCAGGAGGTTGCAGCCGAACAAATGAGAGTAGAGAACTCGGCAGAGATCGGGGCCCTCCCCGGGACCGGCCCCCACCGTGTGGATGACAAAGCCGTGCACCATCACCGCGCCCTGAGAGCAGAGGGGACACCGGTCACATATATCAATATTCTATACAAGTTCTACAATCCTGTGTCAACAATTCTACGTACAATCGTATTCTACTCAACTTACCAACCAATCAGAAAGATCAAATAATCATTCGATCATTTCAACGTGAATGCTTTTCTATCATCAGATTTTTACATCCAAAATAATTTAAATTATTTTGTTCAGTTTTGCTTGGATCAATGATGCAGTATTTTAATTTAATTTTTTGACCATTCATAGATCTGATGACATTACAGTATCTGATTCTATGAAAGGTCACCACACACTTTACAATCTTATTGTACAATTTGCTTTAGATCAACAAAAAACTCTGTCCCGATTGGATGCAATGTGATTGGATAATTAGGTTGGTCCTCATATTACATGTTTTTTTGGTAGATCTAAGTTTTTACAGAGATTTTAAGGGTGAACATACAGCTTACAATCTGATTGTGCAATCTACTTAGGAGCCTCCATCAACAATGCAGTGCCAGGATCGGCAAGATTTGTCATTAATTACATAGATCGATCGTTTAGGTATGTTCTCATACAACCCCAGCCTCTCCCACGAATACACAACACCAGCGCCCCCCGCGATCATGCAACCCCAGCGCCCCCCGCGATCATGCAACCTCAGCGCCCCCCGCGATCATGCAACCCCAGCGGTCATGCAACCCCAACCCCCCCCCCCCAGCGGTCATGCAACCCCAACCCCCCCCAGCGGTCATGCAACCCCAGGCTCCAGGCCCCCCCCCCCCTACGATCATACAACCCCAGCCCCCGCCGCGGTCATACAACCCCAGCGCCCCCCTGCGATCATACAACTCCAGCCCCCCCCAGCGGTCATACAACCCCAGGCTCCAGCCCCCCCCCCCCCTAACGATCATACAACCCCAGCCCCCGCCGCGGTCATACAACCCCAGCGCCCCTCTGCGATCATACAACTCCAGCCCCCCCAGCGGTCATACAACCCCAGGCTCCAGGCCCCCTCCCCCCCTACGGTCATACAACCCCAGCCCCCGCCGCGGTCATACAACCCCAGCGCCCCCCGCGATCATACAACCCCAGCGCCCCCCCCCCAGCGATCATACAACTCCAGCCCCCCCCCCCAGCGATCATACAACTCCAGCCCCCCCCCCCCCGCGATCATACAACTCCAGCCCCCCCCCCCCGCGATCATACAACAGCCCCCCGCGATCATACAACTCCAGCCCCCCCCCGCGATCATACAACTCCAGCCCCTCCCCCCCCCCCGCGATCATACAACTCCAGCCCCCCCCCCCCCCCGCGATCATACAACTCCAGCCCCTCCCCCCGCGATCATACAACTCCAGCCCCTCCCCCCCGCGATCATACAACTCCAGCCCCCCCCCCGCGATCATACAACTCCAGCCCCCCCCCCCCGCGATCATACAACTCCAGCCCCCCCCCCCCGCGATCATACAACTCCAGCCCCCCCCCCCGCGATCATACAACTCCAGCCCCCCCCCGATCATACATACAACTCCAGCCCCCGCCCCCCCCACGATCATACAACTCCAGCCCCCCCCCCCGCGATCATACAACTCCAGCCCCCCCCCCCGCGATCATGCAACTCCAGCCCCCCCCCCCCCCCCCGCGATCATGCAACTCCAGCCCCCCCACAATCATGCAACTCCAGCCCCCCCACGATCACACAACCCGAGTGCCCTGCGATCACACAACCCCAGCCTCCTGCGATCACACAACCCCAGCCCCCCCCCCCCCGCAATCATACAACCCCAGCGTCCCCTACGATCATACAACCCCAGCCCCCCTTGACCTTACAACGCCAGCCCCCGCAATCATACAACCCCAGCCCCCCCCCCCCCCATCATACAACATGGGGCCCATCTCTTCCATTGATAACATTTCTCATTATTCTGATATATAAAATTCTGCCCTCCTATTCTCTTCCAGCCCAATATATACAGCCTGATCCTCCCCTCTCTCTATATACATATATATATAGTACATACATTGTATCCACTCTGCGATCACATGACTTCCTCCCTCCTCTATCTTCTCCCTTTATACAATGTATCCACTCACCGGTCACGTGACCTCCCCTCTGCTCTACTTCCGTGTTCCGCCCCCCTTCCATCCACCGCCACAGGAATCCTGACTGATTGCAGCGCGACATCTAGCGGAGGACCAGCGGGAACTACAAGCAGCCACGCGCGAAATATTTGTGTGTCCGGAGCGCCACCTGCTGGTGAATTCTAAGAACTGCACGCCCAGAGATGTTGGTTTATGAAGCACAGTTAGCGCCACCTTGCGGTCAGTCATTGTAACGGCAGGTAGTGATGGATTATTTTGAGCATATGACTGCTGCAGAAGAAGGTCCAGCATGCTGGTAGAAGGATGTCAATTATCTTTTATATTATCCACAGCTGATTAATACAAATAATAAAGTGATATAGGGAGGTTGTTCGGGATCAGAATACAAGAATGTACAACATTTAAAAAAATTAGGAATATAAAATAATTTGAATTCCCGGTGACAAAAATCAAGCAGCCACAATACCTTCCTATGTGGGATCATTTACACGTCTATTATATTGCAGATCACCTATCATTAGGTGTGGCGGCTGCATTGGTTTTATTTTTTAGGCATTTTTCTCTCTCTCACCTGGTAATCTGGCCAGTGACATCTCCTGGTATTAGAGCCCCCCCCCCCTCACTCTGGAGGAAGGAGCACAGGAACAGCAGAATTGTCAGTATGGGGGGAGGGGGGGGGGGTGTTAGGTGGACTAGCAGATTTACTGAATGAATGTAATGGAAAGAGGTTCTGGGGTGTGCTGGAGGGTCTATTGATGCTGGCTGCTGGGGGATCTATTGTTGCTGGGGGGATCTATATTTGCGAAGGAAGGGAGTCTATTGTTGCTGGGAGTTCTTTTGTTGCTCGTGGGGATCTATTGTTGTTGGGGGGTCTGTCATTGCTAGAAGGGGTGTACTGTTGAGGGAGGGGTCTTTGTTACTGGCTGCTGGAGTGTCTATTGATGTTGGCTATTGGAGAATCTATTGTTGCTTGAGGGGATCTCTTTTTGCAGGGGGGGTCTGTTGTTGCTGGTAGGGGATCTATTGTTGCTGGGGGGTGGGTCTTATGTTGAAGGAGGTCAATCGTTGCTGGGAGGGGTCTGCTGGCTGCTGGAGGCTCAATTTATGCTGGCTACTAGGGAATCTATTTTTGCTGAAGGGGGATATATTTTTGCAGGGGATCTATTGTTGCTGGTGGGGGATATATTGTTGATGGGGTTGGGTCTTATGTTGAAGGGGGTCAGTCGTTGCTGGGAGAGATTTGCTGGCTGCTGGAGGGTCAATTTATGTTGGCTACTGGGGAATCTATTGTTGCTGGAGGGGATCTATATTTGCAGGGAGGTCTATTGTTGCTGGTGGGGGATATATCGTTGATGGG
Organism: Rana kukunoris; assembly: GCA_029574335.1. Taxonomy (NCBI): domain Eukaryota; kingdom Metazoa; phylum Chordata; class Amphibia; order Anura; family Ranidae; genus Rana; species Rana kukunoris. The sequence goes on along the minus strand of CM056049.1, from coordinate 725,102,411 downwards.
GTTGGGTTTTATGTTGAAGGGGGCCAATCGTTGCTGGGAGGGATCTGCTGGCTGCTGGAAGGTCTATTGATGCTGGCTGTTGGGAGTCCATTGCTGGGGTGGATCTATTGTCGCTGGGGTGTCCATTGTTGCCGGATCTATTTTACTGCCTTTCTTGTTATCATTAACAAGTTCCATACAAAATACTTAGCACCACAAAATGATACTTGTTTCTGTATTCTCTAAAAGGGGCGGTACTGGGAGGTGGGTAGGGGTGTAACCAAGTTACGGTGCTCAGAGGTGGGTGAGGGGTGGAACCAAAGAACGGTGCTCAGAGGTGGGTAGGGGGTGGAACCAAGGAATGGTGCTCAGAGGTGGGTAGGGGGTGGAACCAAGGAATGGTGCTCAGAGGTGGGTAGGGGGTGGAACCAAGAAATGGTGCTCGGAGGTGGGTAGGGGGTGGAACCAAGGAATGGTGCTCGGAGGTGGGTAGGGGGTGGAACCAAGGAACGGTGCTCGGAGGTGGGTAGGGGGTGGAACCAAGGAATGGTGCTCGGAGGTGGGTAGGGGGTGGAACCAAGGAACGGTGCTCGGAGGTGGGTAGGGGGTGGAACCAAGAAATGGTGCTCGGAGGTGGGTAGGGGGTGGAACCAAGGAACGGTGCTCGGAGGTGGGTAGGGGGTGGAACCAAGGAATGGTGCTCGGAGGTGGGTAGGGGTGGAACCAAAGAACGGTGCTCGGAGGTGGGTAGGGTGTAGAACCAAGGAACGGTGCTCAGAGGTGGGTAAGGGGTGGAACCAAGGAATGGTGCTCAGAGGTGGGTAGGGGGTGGAACCAAGGAATGGTGCTCAGAGGTGGGTAGGGGGTGGAACCAAGGAACGGTGCTCAGAGGTGGGTAGGGGGTGGAACCAAGGAATGGTGCTCAGAGGTGGGTAAGGGGTGGAACCATGGAATGGTGCTCAGAGATGGGTAGGTTTGAAACGAAGGAACGGTGTTCGGAGGTGGGTAGGGGGCGGAGTCAGGGGTGACTTGGAAAGGAGGAGTTCCTGCACCTATTCTCTGAGAAAAAAAAGCCCTGGTTAGCACCCTTGTCAGTGGTAAATGGTTTGACTCATCACTGTAACTGATACATTCTGCAGGAGATCTTGTTCTGTTGGAAAAAAGCAGACTTACAGGCCAGATCACCAGATGACAATAGAAGAAAGAAAGCCTAAAAAAAAAGAAAATGAATGCAGCCACCACATCTAAAAGCTGCAATGTAATAAATGTTTGATTTTTCAGGTTTAATATCGCTTTCCCTCGGAAATATTCCCTCTAACGCTCTCATCTTCCTTCAAATCTCCAAACTCTTTAATTGTTTTTTTTATTTTATTTTTTGCTAGAATGTACTGTAAACTCTAAAAAGGATTACCCCAGCGCCCTGTGATCATACAACCCCAGCGCCCTGTGATCATACAACCCCAGCGTCCCACTGACTTCCCTGCAAAATCGCGTCTCATTAACTGCAATGGAAAAACGCCCCCTAGTGACCGCAGTGCCAAATCGCGTTCCTAATTTACTTCAATGCAAATTGTATCCTATTGACTTTGATTTCTAATTGCGTCCTATTGACTTCAATGCAAAAACGCCCCCTATTAGCAGCAATGCAAAAATCTCATCCCATTGACTACAATAAAAAAAAAAATCGTCCCCATTGACTTCAATAAAATAAATCGACCGCATTGACTTCAATGCAAAAACACCTCATATTGACTTTTGCAGTCAATATGAGGCGTTTTTGCATTGAAGTCAGTGGGGATGCAATTTTTCATTCTTCATCCCATTGCCTTTAATGCAAAATCGCGTCTCATTGACTGCAATGCAAAAACGCCCCCTAGTGACCGCAGTGCCAAATCGCGTTCCTAATTTACTTCAATGCAAATTGTATCCTATTGACTTTGATTTCTAATTGCGTCCTATTGACTTCAATGCAAAAACGCCCCCTATTAGCAGCAATGCAAAAATCTCATCCCATTGACTACAATAAAAAAAAAAATCGTCCCCATTGACTTCAATAAAATAAATCGACCGCATTGACTTCAATGCAAAAACACCTCATATTGACTTTTGCAGTCAATATGAGGCGTTTTTGCATTGAAGTCAGTGGGGATGCAATTTTTCATTCTTCATCCCATTGCCTTTAATGCAAAATCGCGTCTCATTGACTGCAATGCAAAAACGCCCCCTAGTGACCGGAGTGCAAAATCGCGTTCCCATTGACTTCAATGCAAATCGCGTCCTATTGACTTTGACTTCTAATTGCGTCCTATTGACTTCAATACAAAAATGCCCCCAATTGACTGCAATGCAAAATCGCGTCCCATTGACTTCAATGAAAAAACGCCTCATGTTGACAGCAATACAAAACAGTGTCCCACTGACTTCAGTGCAAAAATCCTGTTCCATTGACCTCAATGCAAAACAGTGTCCCACTAACTTTGACTTCTAATTGCGTCCTATTGACCTCAATGCAAAATCACGTCTCCCTGACTGCAATGCAAAAACGCCTCATATTGACTGCAATACAAAACAGTGTCCTGCTGACTTCAGTGCAAAAACGCCCCCCAATGACCGCAGTGCAAAATCGCGTTCCCATTTACTTCAATGCAAATCTTATCCTATTGACTTTGACTTCTAATTGCGTCCTTCTGATGCAAAAACGCCCCCCATTGACTGCAATGCAAAATTGCGTCCCATTGACTTTAATGCAAAAACACCTCATGTTGACAGCAATACAAAACAGTGTCCCGCTGACTTCAATGCAAAAATCACGTCTCATTGACTGCAATGCAAAAACGCCCCCTAGTGACCGCAGTGCACAATCGCGTTCCCATTGACTTCAATGCAAATCGTGTCCTATTAACTTTGACTTCTAATTGCATCCTATTGACTTCAATGCAAAACAGTGTCCCACTGACGTCAATGCAAAATGGCGTTCCATTGACGTCAATGCAAAAAACTTCCCCTATTGACTGCAATGCTATGCATTCTGCAGGGCAGATTGTTCTGTTGAAAAACAACAGACTTACAGGCCGGATCACCAGATGAAAATAAAAGCAAAAAACGCCCCCTAGTGACCGCAATGCAAAATCGCGTCCCATTGACTGCAATGAATAAAAACGCCCCCTAGTGACCGCAGTGCAAAATCATGTTCCCATTGACTTCAATGCAAATTGCGTCCCATTGACTTTGACTTCTAATTGCGTCCTGTGTCCTTCAATGCAAAATCGCGTTCCATTGACTTCAATGCAAAATGTCCCCTTTGCTTCCTATCTATACCAGGGATGTTGGCAACACCATACAGCTTGCATGGGTGATCACATTCTTTTCTAATTTATTTTCTAGGGCCTCTGCTTTAAAAAAAAATATATATATATATACACAGTGGAACTGCGGTTAAAACTTTTTTTTTAAATCCTGATTCGGCTTGTGAGTGTTGTCTGGCAAAACGAGCAGGATTCAAGCCAATGGGGTGTGCAGTACCGCATTTGGCCAGAGGTGCGGGGGGCGCCGGTGACACTCAAAACAGTTCGGAGCCGTTCGGAAATACTCGGAACCCTCAGAAATACTCAGTTTCTGAGTGTTTCCGAGTTCAGCCATGCTATCCGAGTATTTCCAAGGCTCCCTCTGGCACCCTCCCCCCACCTCTGGCCGCATGCGGTATTGCATGCAATAGAAGTCAATGCGGAACTAATTATCTTCGTTTCCATTGACTTCTATGGGGAAAATCGCTTTGATATGCAAGTGTTTCGGCTAACAAGCATAATCCGAAGTTCCACTGTGTGTATATATATATAAAATGTTGGGGTTCTAGCTAATTTTCTAGGAAAAAAATTGTTACATGTAAATAAATGTGTCAAAAAAAGGCCTGGAGCCGGAACATGTTGTGATGAAGTCCCGTTTATTTTTCAGCACACCGTTTGTTTTTTTATTTTATTTTTGTGGTTTTCTGTAAAGTTGCTTGCGTGACACTATTTGAATATCTGATTCACTGTGGGGTGGTAATGCATGCGCAGTAATTGGTGTTACGGCACGCATTAAGGTGTTTTGTATGGAAGAGCCTTGGGGCCAAGATAGAAAAAAGTCAGAATTCAGAGGTTTTTTTTTCAAAATCCTGAGAAGTCAGAATTCTAAGATTCAAAGTCAGAATTCTGAGATTTAAAATAAAAATCCTGAGAAGTCAGAATTCTAAGATTCAAAGTCAGAATTCTGAGATTTAAAATAAAAATCCTGAGAAGTCAGAATTCTAAGATTCAAAGTCAGAATTCTGAGATTTAAAATAAAAATCCTGAGATTCAAAGTCAAAATTCTAAAGGCCTTCGATTCCATTGACTGGAGCTATATGACCTATGTACTGCAGCGCATGGGGTTTGGCCCCACATTCCTCAAGTGGGTGTCGCTGCTGTATGAGCGGCCAGAGGCGGCCATCCGTGTTAACGGGGGGGGGGGGGGTCTCAGGGCCTTTTTCAGTGTCTAGGGGCACCAGGCAGGGGTGCCCTCTTTCTCCTGGTCTTTTTGCGCTTGTAATGGAGCCCCTGGCGATTGCACTGCGCTCCTCCCCTCTGATTCAGGGCATTAAGGTAGGTACCCTTACTGAGACCACAGTGCTTTATGCGGACGACCTGGTCCTTTTTGTGAGTGACTCTGGGCCATCTCTACGGGCTGCATTGGAGCTTATGGATAGGTTTCACACGGGTTTCTGGGCTTAAGGTCAATTGGTCTAAATCCAAGGTGCTCCCTTTGTGTTCTCACCCAGTGTCTGACCAAGTGGATCCCGATATTCCCCTGCAGTGGGTCTCTCAGATTAAATATTTGGGGCTCCAGATTACCAAGTCGGTGACTGACTTTATCAGACTTAACCACTTCAGCCCTGAGCCTGTTTTTCAGATTCGGTGCTTACGAGACTAAAACATTTTTTTTTGCTAGAAAATTATTTAAAACCCCCAAACATTATATATTTTTTTTTTCTAACACCCTAGACCTAGAGAATAAAATGGCGGTCATTGCAATACTTTTTCTCACACCGTATTTGCGCAGCGGTCTTACAAGCGCACTTTTTTTGGAAAAAATTCACTTTCTTGAATTAAAAAATAAGACAACAATAAATTTGGCCCAATTTTTTTATATATTGTAAAAGATGATGTTACGCCGAGTAAAATGATACCCAACATGTCACGCTTAAAAATTGCGCCCGCTCGTGGCATGGCGTCAAACTTTTAGGCCTTGTACACACGATCGGACATATCCGATGAAAACGGTCCGCGGACCATTTCCATCGGATATGTCCGATCGGGAGTTTGATCCGATGGCGTGTACACACCATCGGATCAAATTCCCCGCCGCCGGACGGCGCGGTGACGTAGCGGTGACGTTGACGCCGCCACGTCACCGCCACGTCACCGCACCAGGAAGTTAAACACTTCCGCGCATGCGCCGAATCCATTCGGCGGCGGCGGTGGGGGGCGACATGTCTGCTGGTAAGTGTACTAACCAGCAGACATGTCGGGCGGACAGATTCCCACCGGATAGATTTCAAAGCATGCTTTGAAATCTGTCGGGTGGAGAAATCTGTCCGCTAGCCCATACACACGAGCGGAGATGTCTGCTGAAACGGTCCATCGGACCGTTTTCAGCGGACATATCCCCTCGTGTGTACGAGGCCTTACCTTTAAAAATCTCGATAGGCGACGTTTAAAAAATTCTACAGGTTGCATTTTTTGAGATGCAGAGGAGGTCTAGGGCTAGAATTATTGCTCTCGCTCTAATGATCGCGGCGATACCTCACTTGTGTGGTTTGAACACCATTTTCATATGCGGGCGCTACTCGCGTATGCGTTTGCTTCTGCACGCGAGCTCGTCGGGACGGGGCACTTTAAAAAAAATGTTTTTTGGTTTTCGTTTTTATTTTTATTTATTTTATAATTTTTAACACTGAAAAAAAAAAAAAAAATGATCACTTTTATTCCTATTACAAGGAATGTAAACATCCCTTGTAATAGAAAAAAGCATGACAGGTCCTCTTATATATGAGATCTGGGGTCAAAAAGACCTCAGATCTCATATTCAGGCTTAAATGCAAAAAAAAAAAGAAAAAAAAAAAAATGTCAAAATGTAAACAAATTAAATGTCTCTTTAAGACGCTGGGCGGAAATGACGTTTTGACGTCACTTCCGCCCAGCAGAGGTATGGGGTCGGCTGAGGGACATTTTTTCCCTCAGTCGCATCCCCGGACAGCCAGCAAGAGGACCCTCTCCCGCCGCCGGTAACGGCGATCTCGCGGCGAATCCGCCGCGATGACCGCCGTTATCGTTAACAGGACCGCCCCACGAAGAGATGGATATCTCGGTTGTGGCAGCAGCTGCTGCCGTTACCGAGATATCCATCTTCAAAAAAATGACGTCTTTGGACGTGGGGCTGGTCAGAAGTGGTTAATATTGACCCTCTGCTCGTCTTGGTGTCTAGGCGGCTCCAGGCCTGGAAGAACCTCCCTCTGTCTCTCATAGGGAGAGTGAACTTGATTAAAATGAAAATCCTGCCCTCGTTACTGTATGTTCTTAGGAACTTCCCGGTCTGGACCCCTCGGTCAATTTTCAGATCGCTGGATGCAGTGGTCTCCTCCTTTTTGTGGCGGGGAGGTGTTCCCCGCCCTAAATTGGCAATTTTGCAGCAGCCGTGGGGGGAGGGGGGTCTGGCGGTTCCAAACTTTTACAAATATTTTCTGGCCGGGCAGTTGACGGTGGCCCATCGCTGGCTGACCCCAGGAGGATGCTTCCGTCTCCCTGGAGGCGGCCTGTGTTGGATCTTACGAAACACTGACCCATCTGGTATACAGGGGGCCGGAGAGCTCCTAACCCTTTGACATCATCCATGCGCTCAGTGATGAGGGCATGGGTTGTGGCCCAGGGATTGAGCTTGTCTGGTGTGACCCGACTATCGCCTAACATGCCTTTGTGGAGGAATCCCAATTTAGCGCATTTTCTCCATTACCCTGACCCGGTAGTGTGGACTAAATATGGTATTAAGACTCTGTTCCACATTGTTTCAAACGGTGTTTTGGTGTCGTTTGATGACCTCAAGGTAAAGTTTGATTTGCCTAATACACATTTTTTTCGATACATGCATGCTTTTTACGCACAATTTGGGAGGGAGCCCCTAAACATTGAGCCCAGTGACTTGGAATTACTGACTTGTAGTGACTCCCTTTCGAAACCCGTTTCTCGCCTGTATAGGGACTTGTTTTGTGAGACTAACCTCTTATTGGGACCTTGCAGGAGAGCGTTGGAGGAGGTGGCCCCCGGGACTGGACAGGGATGACTGGGACGACCTGTGGGGGACTGCGTTTCACTATCTGGTGTCTAGCAGGGATAGATTAATACAGTATAAATTTCTGCACAGAATTTATCTCACTCCTGCCAGGTTGGCTCGAATGTTCGGGACGAGTCACTCGCAGTGTTGGAGATGTGCGACACCCATTAGACATGTGCAATTTTTTTCGTTACGAATACGTTTTCCGTCATTATTCGTTATTTTCGTTGATTCGTTAACCTACGAATAAACGAATGGTTTAGCGCAAATAATAACGAATAACGATATTTCCAAAAATAACGAATATGGAAAACTACGAAGATACGAAACTACTAAATGTAAAAGAACAACACAACGAAAGAAAAAAGAAACGAAAACATAGAAATAACGAAAACACCGAACACAATAAAAAAAATCATAATTACGAAAAATAAACGAAAATGCAAACTTACTAATATTTGAAGAACGAAAAGAAAACAACCGAAATGCCGAACAAAGAATAAAAAACGAAAAGCAAAACTAATGAAAAATAAATTATGAATCTTCGGAAAACGGAAATGAAATAATGTAAATTCACTTTCATTAGTACTGTGACCAATAGCCACTCAGCGCTGTCCCTTCCCCTGAAGAGGTTTGTTCCTTCCCCCAATGAGCTTCTTTCTTATGTGGCTCCTTGACCTTGTGTCTTTATCTGTGTTAGTCAATCGCAGTAAATTACGATGTTTTACAAAATTACGACGAGTAGTGTGTCGAATAAACGTAAAATGTATTTTAACAGAATTACGAATGCAATAAAATCTACAAAAAGAACGTTGTTACAATCAAATGAAATTAGACACGAAAATACGAATGATCATAAAGCAACGAAGATTTATTTCTTACGAAAATACAAACGCGGCATGATGGAAAATATAATGTAAATACGAATATCAAAACAACGGAAAATAAACCAACGTAAAAACGAATAAACGAATAAATTCATTGTAAAAATACGAACGAGGCAGAATACAACATTTAACGAAAATACTAATCTCGAATCAACGAAAATACTAAAGAGTACGAATACGATAACTAACGTCTTACGAAATTACGACTCATTACGAATTACGATAAACGTACAGAAACTAAACAGAAATAAACGAAAATTTTTGTTGTGCACATGTCTAACACCCATGGCTGGCTTTATGCACATCTTCTGGGAATGCCCATTGATACAATCCTACTGGCAAGCAATTGCCTCCTGCATTAGGGAGGTCACTTCCATATCTAGTCCCATGTCTAGTGTTGAGCAGAATATGCCATATTCGATTTCGCGATATATCTCGAATATATAGTCGAATATTCGAGATATATTCGCTAAATACGAATATTCGTGATATTTTTTGGAAATGAAATGATTGCGAAATTTCGCTATTGCGAATGCGAATGCGAATGCGAAATTTCGAGAAATGCGGAATGGAGCACTCTGATTGGCTCAGAATATTCGTGATATTTTATAATACCAAATAATTGCGAAATTTCGAGAAATGCGGAATGGAGCACTCTGGCTCAGAATATTCGTGATATTTTATAATACCAAATAATTGCGAAATTTCGAGAAATGCGGAAGGAGCACTCTGATTGGCTCAGAATATTCGTGATATTTTATAATACAAAATAATTGCGAATATTCGGCAAATGCGGAAAGAGCACTCTGATTGGCTCAGAATATTCGTGATATTTTATAATACAAAATAATTGCGAAATTTCGAGAAATGCGGAAGGAGCACTCTGATTGGCTCAGAATATTCGTGATATTTTATAATACAAAATAATTGCGAAATTTCGAGAAATGCGGAAGGAGCACTCTGATTGGCTCAGAATATTCTTGATATTTTATCGTAATTTCGCAAAAATGCGAATGATAAATTGATTGCGGAATTTCGACAGTAACACTCTGAAATCGAATATATGTGTTATTTTAGCTAAAAACAATATTGCGAATTTCTCGAAAAATAATCGCGCGATATCGCTATTGCCGAATAATCGCATTGCGATTTTTCGGCTATATAAAATGATCGCTGCAGCTACTCGGCCCAAGGTCTCTAATCATACCAGCAATGCTTTTAGACGTCGATGGGGATCTCTAGGATGTGATCTGTTCTAAAAAAAAATTGAAAAAATACGAATATTCGAAATAGCGAATATTCACCGCGAAATTCAGAATATATCGCGAATACTCGAATATGCCATATTCGAGCCGAATATTCGCAATACGAATATTCGTGAGCAACACTACCCATGTCCATCGAGGTATGTCTTTTGCATATAGTAGAGCCCTTGGCCACTACCAGAGCTATACGGACCCTCCTTACCCTGTTGCTATTCTATGCTAAAAACGTATTATTTTATCCTGGAAGAGTAATGTAGCGCCTACTTTGGAGTCTTGGAAGGTTCTGATCAATAGGGCTGTCCCCTTCTATAAGGCTACGTACTTGGATAGGGGGGCCCTGACTAAATTTGATAAGGTTTGGGGGGGGGGGTTGACTTGACATGCATACAGCGTCTGATTGAGTGAAAACTGGTGGGGTCTCATTGCTAAACTCATGGGGGTCTGAGGGCTTTCCGCTTTGTTAAACTTTTTTTTTTTTTTTTTGGAGGGGGGGTCCTGGGGGGGGGGGGGCTAATTTATAACTATAATATCTGATGGGGGGGGGGGCATGGGGAGCGGTGGGACTTTACACATTCTCTATGTTTGCCCGCCTCCGCATGGGGGTGGGCATGTTTCCGTGCCTATCTGAGCAAGCATTGGGGGGGGGGGGGGATGTCTCACAGGTTTTGGTGAGGTTATTTATGTTGGACCTTTTCTGTGTTTTTTGTTTTTTTGTTTTTTCTCTCTGTATAGGCCGACTCCCTTTTGGCCGGTTGCTATCCACATTGGGTGGCATGTTGTAACCTGTATTGTTTGTACTGCAATAATAAATAAAAAATAATTTACAAAAAAAATTCTGAGATTCAAAGTCGAAATTCTAAGATTCAAAAGTCAGATGTCTGAGTTTAAAAGTCAGAATCCTGAAATTCAAAGTCAGAATCCTGAGATTCAAAGTCAGAATCCTGAGATTCAAAGTCAGAATCCTGAGATTCAAAGTCAGAATCCTGAGATTCAAAGTAAAAATTCTGAGATTCAAAGTAAAAATCCTGAGATTCAAAGTAGAAATTCTAAGATTCAAAAGTCAGATGTCTGAGTTTAAAAGTCAGAATTCTGAGATTCAAAGTCAGAATCCTGAGATTCAAAGTCAGAATCCTGAGATTCAAAGTAAAAATTCTGAGATTCAAAGTCAGAATCCTGAGATTCAAAGTCAGAATCCTGAGATTCAAAGTCAGAATCCTGAGATTCAAAGTCAGAATTTTGGGATTCAAAATCAGAATTTTGGGATTCAAAGTCAGATTTCTGAGATTCAAAGTCAGAATCCTGAGATTCAAAGTCAGAATCCTGAGATTCAAAGTCAGAATTTTGGGATTCAAAATCAGATTTCTGATATTAAAAGTCAGAATTCTGAGATTCAAAGTGAGAATTCTGAGATTCAAAGTCAGGCTCTTCCATAGTTTTTCATAACGGCAGACGATGAACAGCCTTGTTGGTGTGTTAATGCATGCGCAGTAATTGGTCTTATGGCACGCATTAAGGTGTTTTGTATGGAAGAGCCCTGGGGCCAAGATAGAAAAAAAATTTGAAAGTGAGAATTCTGAGATTCAAATTCAGGCTCTTCCATAGTTTTGCATAACGGCAGACGATGAACAGCTTTGTTGGCAGAACAGAACAAACCAAGCCGTCAGTGATTGGCTTAAATGAGGAAAAGGTTGCTGCCCCCTGGTGTCTGTTATAGGGAACTGACTGTAGAGCGGTCAGGAATGTGGAGCTCTGATGTTATCAGTCTCTCTGTGTGTGTGTGTGTGTGTGTGTGGGGGGGGAGGGGGGTGCAGGTATCCTCATTATAAATACTGATAAAGCCCGGCTGATATACAAGAATAGACAATACAGACCCCCCAGATATGCGCAGAACTCCGGAGGCGTGAAGGACGGGATTAGAACTGATCTCCAGCCGGATAGGAAAACACAGAGAGGTTATTGATGAGTACAGGTATTTGTAGAGCACCAACAATGTACACAGCACTCTACATACTGTACAGAACACCAGACCCTGTCCTAAGGAGCTTACAATCTAAAATCTAGGGCCAATTGTAGGCAGGAGCCGATCCAATCAGGAGGGTGGGAGAAAACCTGTGAAAATACAGGGAGGACATCATGCAAACTCCATGCAGATGGGGGTCCTGGCTGGTGGTGAATCTATAAGGCCGTGTCAGAGAGCTTTTATATTTATTTGTCTTTTAGTTGTTTTGCATAAGACTTTGGGGTTTTGCGTGTCCTTGAAAATGTGTGCAAATGTGTCACAGCAACGAGAAAACCCCGAGCCGCACATTTCTGCAACACAAACACATTTCTCAAAGTTTTATCCCCAATTAGAGCCGACAAGTGCAAAACATTCCATTTCATCTGCCGCTACGTCTACTCCGCTATTAGCCTAGGTTGATTCCGTATACCAGTGCGTCTTGAGTTTTTGAACCCGCGTTTTTGATGGGTTTATTTTTGCGTGCCGTTTTTGTGCGTCTTGAGTTTTTTAAACCCGTGTTTTTGCTGTTTTTCTTACGTGCCGTTTTTGTGCGTTTTGCAGTATGTCTTGAGTTTTTGAACCCGTGTTTTTTTGCTTGCCGTTTTTGTGCGTTTTAAGTTTTTGAACCTGTGTTTTTGATGTTTTTTTGCATGCCGTTTTTGTGCGTTTTGAGTTTTTGAACCCGCATTTTTGATGGGTTTATTTTTGCATTCCGTTTTTGTGCGTTTCGAGTTTTTTAGACCCGTGGTTTTTTTTTTCGTGCGTTTTGCAGTACGTCTTGAGTCTTTGAACCCGTGTTTTTTTTGCATGCCGTTTTTGTGCGTCTTGAGTTTTTGAACCCGCGTTTTATTTTTTTTTTTATTTTTATGCCGTTTCTTTGCATCTTGAGTTTTTGAACCCGCGTTTTAGTTTTTTTTATGCCGTTTCTTTGCATCTTGAGTTTTTGAACCCGCGTTTTTGATGTTTTTTTGAATTACCGTTTTTGTGCATTTTGAGTTTTTTTAACCCGCTTTTTCATGGGTTTCTTTTTGCATGCTGTTTTTGTGTGTTTTGCGTTTTCGAAACCCGCATTTTTGCGTGCGTTTTTTGTGCGTTTCGCGTCTTTGAACACATGTTTTTGATGAGTTTTTGCATGCAGTTTTCGTGTGATTTGCTTTTTTTCTCTTTTAAAAGCGGAGTTCCACCAAAAAAATATATATATACATATAATTATAATTATATTGTAATATTAGAACACTTACCTGTGCAAGGCGCCCGCGATGTCGGCACCCGAGGCCGATCTCTCCCTTGGCTATCGAGGTTTAGGCACCGCCATCTTCGGTAAGGGAATCAGGAAGTGAAGCCTTGAGGCTTCACAGCCTTGTTCCCTACTGCGCATGCGCGAGTCGCGCTGTGCGATACTACAGGTCTCTGCTGACTTCTGGGACCTTTGTGTCTCCCAAAAGACAGCAGAGGGACGGAGGAGGCACCAGACTTGGCAAAGGTAACAGCGGTGATCTCTTCCCGGAAGTGTGAGAATATACCTGGATTAGACAGGTAACTGCTCCCTCTCCCCCTGAAAGGTGCCAAATGTGACACCAGAGGGTGGAGGTTTCCAAAAAGTTCAATTTTTGGTTGGAACTCCACTTTAACAAACTGTGAATAGCTGGTTGTCAGGGAGCAGGCTGGGAAGCCACCCCCCCCCCCCCATGTCCTTAACAACTGATGAGTCATCAGCTGTTGGCGGGGTTCCCCACTGACAGGGCCGGCGCAACCACCAGGCGGACCAAGCGGCCGCTTGGGGCGAAAAAATGACCTTACCAGAATCGCGGCTGTACGATTTTTCAAAAGCCGCGCCTCCGACGTCTTCTGTTCCGTGATAGGCGGAACATTCAGCTTCCCAGGAGGCACTGTGTTTAGTGTCCGCCTATCTCGGAGGCCCTCTCGTCCTGTGTTCAGTGTCCGCCTATCACGGAGGCCCTCTCGTCCTGTGTTCGGTGTTCGCCTATCACGGAGGCCCTCTCGTCCTGTGTTCGGTGTTCGCCTATCACGGAGGCCCTCTCGTCCTGTGTTTGGTGTTCGCCTATCACGGAGGCCCTCTCGTCCTGTGTTCGGTGTTCGCCTATCACGGAGGCCCTCTCGTCCTGTGTTCGGTGTTCGCCTATCACGGAGGCCCTCTCGTCCTGTGTTTGGTGTTCGCCTATCACGGAGGCCCTCTCGTCCTGTGTTCGGTGTTCGCCTATCACGGAGGCCCTCTCGTCCTGTGTTCGGTGTTCGCCTATCACGGAGGCCCTCTCGTCCTGTGTTCGGTGTCCGCCTATCACGGAGGCCCTCTCGTCCTGTGTTCAGGTGTCCGCCTATCACGGAGGCCCTCTCGTCCTGTGTTGGGTGTCCGCCTATCACGGAGGCCCTCTCGTCCTGTGTTTGGTGTCCGCCTATCACGGAGGCCCTCTCGTCCTGTGTTTGGTGTCCGCCTATCACGGAGGCCCTCTCGTCCTGTGTTTGGTGTCCGCCTATCACGGAGGCCCTCTCGTCCTGTGTTTGGTGTCCGCCTATCACAGAGGCCCTCTCGTCCTGTGTTCAGTGTTCGCCTATCACGGAGGTCCTCTCGTCCTGTGTTCGGTGTCCGCCTATCACGGAGGCCCTCTCGTCCTGTGTTTGGTGTCCGCCTATCACGGAGGCCCTCTCGTCCTGTGTTCAGTGTTCGCCTATCATGGAGGCCCTCTCGTCCTGTGTTCAGTGTTCGCCTATCATGGAGGCCCTCTCGTCCTGTGTTCAGTGTCCGCCTATCACGGAGGCCCTCTCGTCCTGTGTTTGGTGTCCGCCTATCACGGAGGCCCTCTCGTCCTCAGACGAGAGGGCCTCCGTGATAGGCGAACACTGAACACAGTGCCTCATGGGAAGCTGAATGTTCCGCCTATCACGGAACAGAAGATGTCGGAGGCGCGGCTTTTGAAAAATCGTACAGCCGCGATTCTGGTAAGGTAAGCTGTTACTGTTAGGTTACACGGCCGCGATTTGCATGGGATAAGGTAAGGGCACGGTCTGGTCATGTAATGGGGCACAGTCTGGTCATGTAATGGGGCAGATCTGGCATGTAATGGGGCACAGTCTGGTCATGTAATGGGCACAGTCTGGTCATGTAATGGGGCAGGTCTGGTCATGTAATGGGGCAGGTCTGGCATGTAATGGGGCACAGTCTGGTCATGTAATGGGCACAGTCTGGTCATGTAATGGGGCAGGTCTGGTCATGTAATGGGACAGGTCTAGCATGTAATGGGGCAGGTCTGGCATGTAATGGGGCACAGTCTGGTCATGTAATGGGGCAGGTCTGGCATGTAATGGGGCACAGTCTGGTCATGTAATGGGGCACAGTCTGGTCATGTAATGGGGCAGGTCTGGTCATGTAATGGGGCAGATCTGGCATGTAATGGGGCAGGTCTGGTCATGTAATGGGGCAGGTCTGGCATGTAATGGGGCACAGTCTGGTCATGTAATGGGGCACAGTCTGGTCATGTAATGGGGCACAGTCTGGTCATGTAATGGGGCACAGTCTGGTCATGTAATGGGGCAGGTCTGGCATGTAATGGGGCAGGTCTAGCATGTAATGGGGCACAGTCTGGTCATGTAATGGGGCAGGTCTGGTCATGTAATGGGACAGGTCTGGCATGTAATGGGGCAGGTCTGGCATGTAATGGGGCACAGTCTGGTCATGTAATGGGGCAGGTCTGGCATGTAATGGGGCACAGTCTGGTCATGTAATGGGGCAGGTCTGGCATGTAATGGGGCAGGTCTGGCATGTAATGGGGCAGGTCTGGCAATGTAATGGGGCACAGTCTGGTCATGTAATGGGGCAGGTCTGGCATGTAATGGGGCACGGTCTGGCATGTAATGGGGCACAGTCTGGTCATGTAATGGGGCACAGTCTGGTCATGTAATGGGGCAGGTCTGGCATGTAATGGGGCACGGTCTGGCATGTAATGGGGCACAGTCTGGTCATGTAATGGGGCACAGTCTGGTCATGTAATGGGGCAGGTCTGGCATGTAATGGGGCAGGTCTGGCATGTAATGGGGCACAGTCTGGTCATGTAATGGGGCAGGTCTGGCATGTAATGGGGCAGGTCTGGCATGTAATGGGGCAGGTCTGGCAATGTAATGGGGCAGGTCTGGCATGTAATGGGGCACGGTCTGGCATGTAATGGGGCACAGTCTGGTCATGTAATGGGGCACAGTCTGGTCATGTAATAGGGCAGGTCTGGCATGTAATGGGGCACGGTCTGGCATGTAATGGGGCACAGTCTGGTCATGTAATGGGGCACAGTCTGGTCATGTAATGGGGCAGGTCTGGCATGTAATGGGGCAGGTCTGGCATGTAATGGGGCACAGTCTGGTCTAGTAATGGGGCACAGTCTGGTCATGTAATGGGGCAGGTCTGGCATGTAATGGGGCACGGTCTGGCATGTAATGGGGCACAGTCTGGTCATGTAATGGGGCACAGTCTGGTCATGTAATGGGGCAGGTCTGGCATGTAATGGGGCAGGTCTGGCATGTAATGGGGCAGGTCTGGTCATGTAATGGGGCAGGTCTGGTCAGACTTTGCTTTCTGATTTTGTGAGCGCAAAAGCAAGAAAGGTTAGATTTTTATAGTGCTCACTTTGAATGTTTACATTATCTAGCACATTAGTTGAATTGCATTCAGTTAAATCTCAGGAAACTTGTGTTCTTGGCATGGCTTGGCTGCCGACTAGTATGGCCGCGTAGTACATTATCTGTACGTTATCAGTGTGTGTTATCTTTGGTGTTGAATAGGACTGAAGGTCCTAAAAATCTCATGTTCTCAAAAAACTCATGTTCTGATATTATAGTTTGAAAATATGTTTATATGCACTTATTGCTCTTCTTTTAACCAATAATGGTAATGTTTTGCCTTGAATAGGCCGTTTTAGTGTTGTACTGTTTGTGTGCACTACTATTTCCTGCACTTTTACAAGTCTGTTAAAGCACTTAACAAAAGCACAAATTAGTGTGTTTTTTTATATAAAAAAATTATTGAAAGAAAATTTTTTGCAAGGGAGGTGGGTGGCCTTTGGGGGGGGGGGGGCGCCAAAATGGAGCTTCGCTTGTGTAGGCAGAAATCCTTGCACCGGCCATGCCCACTGATAGCTCAATGCGAAAAAAAAAACAGCTGGCAATAAAAAAAAATCTGGAAAATATGGCGTGGGGTCTCACCCAATTTATACCAGGTCCTTCAGGTCTGGTATGGATTTTGAGGGGAACCCCTATGTCAATGTTTAAAAAATTAGTGGGGGTCCCTCCAGAATAAATACCAGACACTTATCTGAGCATGCAGCCTGGCAGGTCAGGAAAGGGATGGGACGAGCCAGCACCATGGTTGTGGGGAAGAGGCCCTTGTCCCCATCAACATGAGGGGGGGTGCTTTGGGGCGGCGGGGGGGGTCATGTTGATGGGGACAAGGGCCTCTTCCTCATAACCCTGGGTGACAGTTATGGGGGGGGTCTGCATACAGGGAGCTTATAAGAATCTGGAAGCTCCCATTAACAAGAGGGCCCAAGATCCGACCATCCCCCTCCCCTATACCTCCCAACATTTTGAGATGGGAATGAGGGACACCTACCAGCAAACGTATGTAGGCAGGGGACACGCTCCCTGACACACCCCCTTAAAGGAGAATTAACCCCAAAAAAAGGCTAATAAGATCCACAAGGGCTTTTTTTTACCACTACTATTCCTTTATATTGGCCTTTAAAATGTACAAATGCAGCAATTTGGAATTTGAATGAAAGGTTTAGCACTGGGAAACACGTTTTGAAAGATAAAAAGTGCATTTTATATACAACTATATGGATCAGACCAAAATGAGGGACAAATAGGGAGGAAAGAGGGACATTGTTCCAAATCGGGGACAGTCCCTCCAAATCAGGGACAGTTAGAAGCTATGCTCCCCCCTATGTAAATGAGTATGGGGTACACCTACTCATTCACACCCCCCCCCCCCCCAAAAAATGAATTTCGGCTGTAAATTCTGTAATAGATTATTCCCTTTTTTAGTCAGCGCTCTCTAGTGGCGAGATGCAGTATCATTTTCTGAAATACCACAATTAGAAAAATATACCACATTTCGGCCACTAGATGGAGCTGATGCTCATGTAATACATTTGTACAGCTGCAAAGAAAGTGGGCTTTAGCGCTCACATGCTGCCCATATGGATCCATGGACTGGAGAGCTTTCTGTGTTGAGAGTGCGCTCACTGCGTTCTTCCAGCATAATGACTGAGTTGTACTCAGTCTCTGCTAATGGTCGGTAGCCAGTGGGACTGGCTCCCAATCATGTGACTACTGTGACAGCCAATCACAGCGGTTACCTGATCAGACAATTCTCCCTGAACCCCCCCCCCCCACGTAAAGACTCTGTTCAGGGACGTCTTTAACGCAGGGCAAAAGGGGAAGCTGCCCCGAGCCCATTCATTGTTGTGGGGCCCAATATAGTTGCCCCCTGATCCCGCACTTCCCACAAATAGTTGATAAGTGGGGGGGGGGGCTTAAGAAAATGTTTGCCCAGGGTCCAATCAATATTAAAGATGGTCCTGACTCTGTTAACCACTTAATGAGCCCCTACCGACGATCTACGTTGGCAGAATGGCACGTTTGGGCACAGGCACGTACCTGTACGTTGCCTTAAGAGCCCAGCCGTGGGTCCGAAGCTCTGTGACCGCGCCCGCGGGACCCGTGGACCCGATCGCCGCCGGTGTTCCGCGATCGGGTCACAGGAGCTGAAGAATGGGGAGAGGTGAGTGTAAACAAACCTTCCCCCGTTCTTCTGTGTGGCAGTGTCACTGATCGTCTGATCAGTGACGTCACACAATTAGTCACACCCCCTGCAGTAAGAATCACTCCCTTAGGGCACACTTAACCCCTTTAGCTGGTCAGGACGAACAGGTAATTTTTGACACGGAAATAATTCCCCAATGAGACAAACAAAGCAAAAAAATTAAAAGTTAATATGGAACTCCAGACAAAAATAACATGATAAATCTGATTAGCCAAGGAAGCTCCTGCACCGTTTTGAGCGTGAAACAGACCCGGACTGGCCATAGGGCATATGCAGCGGGCCAAGGTCACGTCTCTGTAATGTAGGGGGGGGGTCTGTATGGGCTGTATTGTAGAGGGGGTCTGTAATGTAAGGGGGTCTGTATTGTAGAAGGGGTCTGTACTGTAGGGAGGGGATCTGTACTGTAGGGAGGGGGTCTGCACTGTAGGGAGGGGGTCTGTACTGTAGGGAGGGGGTCTGCACTGTAGGGAGGGGGTCTGTACTGTAGGGAATTATGTGTAACATGCAGGGGGTCCAGAACTGTTAGGGGGTCTGTTTAACAAACTGTGTGGGCTGTGCAATGTAAACAGCTCCAGAGGTGCGGAGCTATGTCATGTAAAGGGGTCCAGAGGTGCAGGGTGCTGTGTAATGTAAAGGGGTCCGGAGGTGCAGGGTGATGTGTAATGTAAAAGGGCCCAGAGGTGCAGGGTGCTGTGTAATGTAAAGGGGTCCAAAGGTGCAGGGTGCTGTGTAATGTAAAGGGGTCCAGAGGTGCAAGGTGCTGTGTAATGTAAAGGGGTCCAAAGGTGCAGGGTGCTGTGTAATGTAAAGGGGTCCAGAGGTGCAGGGTGCTGTGTAGTGTAAAGAGGTAAGAAATGCAGGGTGCTGTGTAATGTAAAGGGGTCCAGAGGTGCAGGGTGATGTGTAATGTAAAGGGGTCCAGAGGTGCAGGGTGATGTGTAATGTAAAGGGGTCCAGAGGTGCAGGGTGCTGTGTAATGTAAAGGGGTCCAGAGGTGCAGGGTGCTGTGTAATGTAAAGGGGTCCAGAGGTGCAGGGTGCTGTGTAATGTATATAAATAATTTAAAAAAAATCCCTTACTTTAAATGTAAGTGAAACATTGTAATGGTGAGAACAAAGATTGCAATGCAAAGTTAATCTTATGCAGGACAAGATTTTGCACCCTTGTTATTTGTTTCTCCTTTCTCTCTGTTCTTCTCTTTATGTTTTCTTTTAAACTCTTGTCACATGTCAGCATCCTCGGCGGCGGTGGCGGCGGCTCCTGTGGGTGGAGGAGGATTTCACTTCCTTTGTTTTGGGGAAAAGTAGAAAACAAGAAGAAAAGAATCTTCTTGAAAGTCTCTTCAGACGGCCGGCCCGTGTAATAGAAGGAGCCCGCTGTCCGCCCACATCAATACCGTGCAAATGAGGCAGAACCAGAAATACCTGAAAATAAGAGGATACAGGGTGGCATTCCAACAAATACCTCTTGTACTGGGGAGAAGGGTTGCTAAAGGGTGACTCTGACTTGGCCGGATGGGTGTTGTTGGGTCCAGTCATGCTATGGTGAGATTTCCCTTCAGCCTCTCCCACTTTAAGGTGTCACTCCCTTATATTATTGGTGGAGGGGAACATCACCATTTTAAAGGGTCACAGCAGATGAACAGAACTGGGAATTCTGGGTAATCTATTGCCATCTGAGGCTGCAGTCATTAGGGCTCCCCCAATGCATTTTATGTGGTTTGTTGGCTATGTTGGCCCCAATACATAGACTATGGCTGGGGCGTAAATACAAAGGGGGGTTAGGCAGATCCATCCTCTGGGGGAGCATCTAAGTCAGGGATCTTCAAACTACGGCCCTCCAGTTGTTCAGGAACTACAATTCCCATCATGCCTAGTCATGTCTGCGAATGTCAGATTTTTACAATGCCTCATGGGAAATGTAGTTCCACCACAGCTGGAGGGCCGTAGTTTGAGGATCCCTGATCTAAGTGCTAAAACATTGCTGACCCGGGTAATGTTGCCGCTGCATGAAAATGGCCTACGCTAGAAGTAACTCTACTACAACGCCCATTTAGTGAGTTGCATTCAGTCAAGTGCAGTCCCGATGCAAAGACTATGGCTGGGGCGTAGATTTAGGGAGTAAAGGGTATCAAACTTCCCCAAGAGAATATACTGTAATTACTAGAGTGTTGTTGACCCAGGTAATGTTACTATCTTCTGTTGCATGGAAATGGCCTGCACTAGAAGTAATGCCCTGTACACACAATTGGATTTTTCCAATGGGAAAACGTCCATCAGAAATTCCGACGGAAAAGTTGAGAACCTGCTCTCAATCTATTGCTGTCCGATGGAGCGTACACACGGTCAGAATTTCCGACCAAAAGCTCCCATGGAACTTTTTCTGTCGGAAATTCCGACCGCGTGTATGGGGCATTACTTGACTACATTGCAACTACAGTTGCGTTCATAGTGTAGTCCCAATGCAAAGACTATAGCTAGGGCATATATACAGAGGGGTTAAGGGCATAGATACAGGGTGGAGGGTTAACGGGGGTCCAAACGCCCCAAGAGAGTTTAAGAAATAGAGTGTTGTTGACCCAGATACTGTTACTATCAGCCGCTGCATGGAAATGGCCTACACTAGAAGAAACTCAACTACATTGCCCACTTCAGTGAGTTGCATTCATAGTGCAGTCCCGATACAAAGACTTTGGCTGGAGTGTAGATACAGGGAGTTAAGGGCATTAAACCCCCCAAGGGAATCTACTGTAATTACTAGAGTGTTGTTGATTGACCCAGTTAATTTTACTATCTGCTGTTGCATGGAAATAACCTGCACTAGAAGTAACTTGACTACATCGCCTCCTTCAGCGAGTTGCGTTCATTGTGCAGTCCCAATACAAAGACTATGGCTCGGGCGTATATACGGGGGGGGGGGTTAAGAGCATAGGTACATGGTGGAGGGTTAAGGTGGTTCAAACACCCCACGAGATTCTAAGTACTAGAGCAGTGTTTCTCAATTCCAGTCCTCAAGGCGCCCCAACAGGTTATGTTTTCAGGATTTCTCTTTAGATGTAACAGCTGTGGTAATTACTAAGTCAGTGAAACAGATCAAATTACCTGTGCAAAATAATGGAAAGCCTGAAAACATGACCTGTTGGGGCGCCTTGAGGACTGAAGTTGAGAAACACTGTGCTAGAGCATTGCTGACCCAGGTACTGTTACTATCTGCTGCTGCATGTAAATGGCCTACACTAGAAGTAACTCAACTACATTGCCCCCTTCAGTGAGTTGTGTTCATAGTGCAGTCCTGATGCAAAGACTATGGCTGGGGTGTAGATACGAGGGGGTTAAGGACATCAAACCCCCCCAGAGAGCATCTAAGTCCTAGTAATGTTGCTATCTGCTGCTGCATGGAAATGGCCTACACTAGAAGTAACTCAACAAAATCACCCCCTTCAGTGAGTTGCGTTCATAGTGCAGTCCCAATGCAAAGACTATGGCTGGGGTGTAGATACGAGGGGGTTAAGGACATCACCCCCCCCCCCCCCCCCCCCCGAGAGCATCTAAGTACTAGAGCATTGCTGACCCAAGAATTGTTACTATCTGCTGCTGCATGGAATTGGCCTACGCTAGAAGTAACTCAACGGAATTACCCCCTTCAGTGAGTTGTATTCATAGTGCAGTTTCAATGCAAAGACTATGGCTGGGGGGAATATACAAGAGGGGTTAAGGGAGTCCAAACTCCCAAAGAGCATCTAAGTACTAGAGCGATGTTGACCCAGGTAATGTTACTATCTGCCGTTGCATGGAAATGGCCTCCCCTAGAAGTAACTTGGCTACATCGCCTCCTTCAGTGAGTTGCATTCATTGTGCAGTCCCAACGCAAAGACTATGGCCGGGGCGTACTGTAGATACAGGGAGTTTAGGGCATCAAACCCCCCAAGGGAATCTACTGTAATTACTAGAGTGTTGTTGACCCAGGTATTGTTACTATCTGCTGTTGCATGGAAATGGCCTGCACTAGTAGTAAGTTGAGTACATTGCCTTCCTAAGTGAGTTGCGTTCATAGTGCAGTCTCAATGCAAAGACTATACAAGAGGGGTTAAGGGAGTCCAAACTCTCATGCTGCGTACACACGATCACTTTTTGTGATGAAAAAAAATGAAATTTTTAAAAATGTCATTTAAAATGATGGTGTGTGGGCAAAATGTCATTTTATGTCTTCTGAAAAACGAGCAAAAAAAAATTCGAACATGCTCGAATTTTTTATGTCATTTTTCAAAATGTCATTTTTTTGTGTCATAAAAAATGATGGTGTGTGGGCAAAACTACGTAAAAAATGACGTTTTAAACCCGCACATGCCCAGAAGCAAGTTAGGAGATGGGAGGTAAAACTACCATTCATAATGGAGATCGCACATTCATCACGCTGTAACAGACAAAAAAGCACGAATCGTCTTTTACTAACAAGGAATCAGCTAAAAGCAGCCTCAAGGAGAATAGAACTTCCCCTTTAGAGTGCCGTCACTTTGTTCATCATTTTCCAAAAATGATGGTGTGTACGCAACGTCATTTTTAAAAATGAAGTTTGAAAAATTTCGTTTTTTTTCATGATGAAAAATTACATTTTTTTTCATCACAAAAAGTGATCGTGTGTACGAGGCATTAGAGAGCTAGTACTAGAGCTTTGCTGACCCAGGTAATGTTACTATCTGCCATTACATGGAAATGGCCTACACTAGAAGTAACTTGACTACATCGCTTCCTTCAGTGAGTTGCAATCATTGTGCAGTGACAGTCCCAACGCAAAGACTATGGCTGGGGCGTATATACGGGGGATAAGGGGGTCCAAAATCCCGGAGCGTTGCTATACGGTAATGCTATTATCTACCGCTACATGGAAATGCCCTACACTAGAAGTAACTGGACTACATTGCCCTCTTCAGTGAGTGACCTTCATAGCTGTAGAGGAGACCACCGCATGCATCCACCAAATAAAAACACAAGATTGGTTTGATTGGCAGCAATGTTTACCTAAAAGGAGGTCATGTTGTTATTTGCCAATGAAGAGAACAACCTGGGTAATCTAGAAGGGGCGCTCTAATAGAAAAAAAAAGGAGAGGTAGAGAAGGGCAGAAGTGGGTTAGTGGATTACTGGTGGAAGAATCTGAAGTTTGGTTTGGTTTAGCACGGTGTAAACATGGTGGGGTCATTTTTCTCAGGCTAAGCACGCCTCGAAAGGGACTCAAGTGGTTAAATTGCAATCATGTTTAGTATGTGTAACCCTTCCAGGTATTTGTTCCTCACACATGAGATCACATGACCACCTGACAATGCCTTCATCTGCTTTTCTCTTACTGATTGTCAGATGAGGTTCCTGTGATTAAAGGCTGAACTCCGAGATAAGTAAATATTGTCTAAATGCACATTCTTCTTTAGTCTTGGCCTTCTGTATCCTCGTGTCCAGCCCATAATGTGTGCCCACTGTATTATTATCAGGGGCAGAGGCGGCTCTAGGCTTTGTGAGGCCTTAGGCAAAACTTGACATGGGGCCTCACTCACACCCTTAATGTAAAAAATAATTCAAGGACAAGAGCCTCTTCCCCACAACCCTGGCCGGTGGTAGTGGGGGTCTATGGGCAGGGGAGCTTATCAGAATCTGGGAGCCCCCTTTAACAAGGTGGCCACCAGATCCTGCTCTTTAATACTTAAGGGGTGGGGGCCACCCAGTGATGTCACCGGCTGAACCCACCCCCCTGTGACGTCATTGACTGAGGGCATGCTGGGTCATTGAAGTCACAAGGGGTGGTGTCACCGATATTCACTGGTTGTTAGGGACACTGGTGGCCTGAGCACAGCAACGTTAAGGTCCCCTGTCCCTTAAAACTGGGGTAATGCATTGGGTAAGTTAGGAGGCCGCGAGGCCCCTGTGAGTGTGAGACCTTAGGCGACCGCCTAATTAAAGAGCAGCCTCTGATCAGGGGACTTCCTACAAGCTCATACCCAGCCCGTAATGTGCATGTGTGCCCACTGTAATGCCATTGGGTGGCCACCTGTGTGCCCTCAACAAGTCCATAATGTGCATGTGTGTCCACTGTAATACTATCAGGGGGTCTCCTGTGCCCACCTGTCCAGCCCATAATGCACATGTGTGCCCATTGTAATGCTATCAAAGGGCCTCCGGTGTCCATGCGCCCAGACCAAAATGCACATGTGTGCCCATTGCAATACTACCAGGGGGCATACTGTCCTGTGCCCACCTGCCCAGCCCATAATGCACACGTGTGCCCATTGTAATACTATCAGGTGGCCTCCTGTGCCCACCTGCCCAGCCCATAATGCACACGTGTGCCTATTGTAATACTATCAGGTGGCCTCCTGTGCCCACCTGCCCAGCCCATAATGCACACGTGTGCCTATTGTAATACTATCAGGTGGCCTCCTGTCCTGTGCCCATCTGCCCAGCCCATAATGCACATGTGTGCCCATTGTAATACTATCAGGTGGCCTCCTGTGCCCACCTGCCCAGCCCATAATGCACACGTGTGCCTATTGTAATACTATCAGGTGGCCTCCTGTCCTGTGCCCATCTACCTAGCCCATAATGCACATGTGTGCCCATTGTAATACTATCAGGTGGCCTCCTGTGCCCACCTGCCCAGCCCATAATGCACACGTGTGCCTATTGTAATACTATCAGGTGGCCTCCTGTCCTGTGCCCATCTGCCCAGCCCATAATGCACATGTGTGCCCATTGTAATACCCAACGTAATCAGGTGGCCTCCTGCTTTCTCATACCCAGCCCCACAATGTACATGCCTGCCAGATCTAATGGAGCTTCGGCTGGTCCCTTCTTTCAAAGCGTAGTAGTCCCCGGCAGGGAGTGCACACATCTGGGTGGCTCCAGGGAGGAAGTGTAGTTACCCTCCAGGTAGAAATACCCGGGGGGCACAGGTTCTGCTGCAAACACAGGCTGGCTGCAGAGATAAGGGGGAGGGCAGCAACAGAAGTCCATGGGGTCATGGTGCCACAAGTCCTTTTTTTTAATGAAGGTGTAATGACCCTCTAAGGCAGATTTAGGTCTGCAGACAACCTCGGTGAGGGGGCGGAGTAGGCCGGATGAAGGTCGGCTCACCTGCATTGGTTCGCTCAGAGTCAGTTATGACCCCTCCAGCAGATTCTCAGCATCCCAGAGCTCACAGCTAAAGGGCCCATTACAGCATGGAATGTAAAGTATGTTTTCTGCTGATTGTTACAGGTGAAGCTTCCTGTCGTGGTGTAAAGTAGAGAGTCGGGATCCAGAGTATCATTACAACCCCCCCCCCCCCCCCCCGGGCACATTCCTAAGTTATCATCTGATCATCACTAAAATTGTAGAAGAGAACCAGCAAGTGAGACCCGGGAGTCATGGCTATGATCCACCCATGGAGGTAGCATAAGGGGTTGCAGGGGTCACAATTGCAACCCCACCTATAGCATGAGGGGGCCCCTGCAGCCTCCCTGTCATATTATCATATCCTCCACAATGTCCAGCTCCGATTTGCCCTAGGGCCCCACAGCCACACTCCGGTACTGGGCTCCCACTTTGCCTTTTACAGTCCACACCTCTCTGTTCTCATTGGCTGGGGAGAAGCTGTCAGCCATTTCCTGAATAGAGGGGAGCACAAGGTGAGAACAGCCCAGGATGGGGTATGGTGGGGGGGCAGGTCAACTTTTGGACGGGGGGGGGGGCCACAAGCTTCAAGCTACGCCTCATCATCCACCTGCTTATAAATAATAAGGAACCCAGTGGCGCTACGTAATAAGGAGCTAAGAGGTTGTAAAACTCAGACATGAAATATGAACAAAGCATATCCCTCTATGGTGTGTACTTGTCTCAGAGCACTGAGTGTTACATTTCTGTCCATAGGCCTGCACAGACAGGGCTGTCTTAATGAGAGGGCACACCTGGGCACTGCCCAGGGGCCCCAGCTGCATGGGGGGGGCAATCCCCTTTCCCCAAAGCAGCTGGTCCTTGAGCCCAGGCTGGCCCAAAATTGAGGGCCCCATGATGGCACTGAGAGTGATAGATACACAGGGGGGCAGTCTGCCTCCTACCTACTTGATGTCTGTTTACCTGCACCGTCATCATTGTAGGGGCCCCAGAGCATTACTTTGCCCAGGGGCCCATGATGCTATTAAGACGACACTGTGCACAGGGGGTGTACTGGGTGTGCCCGGGCACACCGTAATCATTCTGTGCAGTGCAGATTCCTCCCACTACTAAAATGAAGGAAACATCCACATAGTGCAATACCGTAAACACTCTTTTATTGTGCAAAAACTTAAAAGTACTCGCATCTCAGAAGATAAAAGCAAGCAAGTAAAATCAATCCAAAGAGTATAAACCATGCATGGAGATAGATATGTTGGTGTACACAGCAGGACAAGTGTGGCAACGGCACGTACATAAGCCCCGCCCTACATGTTTCGTCACAACTGACGTCATCGGAGGCATGTGATTACTATGTGTTTTGGATGAACAGGAAGTCACTCAGCACAGAGCACTTCCCATTTATTCACTGTCCAGCGCAACTGAGGCTGCAGAGAAAGGCATGTGTGTTTGAGCTTTGAGGCTATTCTATGCTGCTCTATTCTATTTTATTCTATTCTTTCCTATTCTATTTTTTCATTTTCTATCCATTTATATTCTATTCTATTCTATTGTTTTATTCTATTTTGTATTCTATTGTATTTCTCTTCTGTTTTATTCTATTATTTTCTATTTTTAAATGTTCTATTTTATTTAATTGTATTCTGTTTTATTATATTTCTTTATTTTATTTACTATTATATTCAATTTCTTCTAGGAGTTCCTTTTATTAATTGGTCCTCACCCGTAGGTGGTCAGTATTGTTCACATGCCTTTTGTAGGAATCACATATATTTGAAGTGTGTTTTATTTGCGTGTTAGCCATGACTAATCACTGATCTATAGTGTGAAACGCGTAGGTGCTGTCCCCATTTTTTGCTGCATTTGCTTGCACTCACCCAACGAATACAATTCAAAACACCAACAATAAAATACAAAGCCATCCACAACCCTGCCCGAGCTACATCACCAATCAATTTGTTACGTTCCATTCGTTTAGATACGGCATTCCTTATTTCGGATAGTTCCTAACTGCGGCTAACCACCTAAGACCCGGACCATTATGCAGGTAAAGGACCAGACCCCTTTTTGCGATTCGGCACTGCGTCGCTTTAACTGACAATTGCGCGGTCGTGCGACGTGGCTCCCAAACAAAATTGGCGTCCTTTTTTCCCCACAAATAGAGCTTTCTTTTGGTGGTATTTGATCACCTCTGCGGTTTTTATTTTTTGCGCTATAAACAAAAATAGAGCGACAATTTTGAAAAAAAAACAATATTTTTTTCGTTTTTGCTATAATAAATATCCCCCAAAATATATAAAAAAAAAACATATTTTTTTTCCCTCAGTTTAGGCCGATACGCATTCTTCTACCTATTTTTGGTAAAAAAAAAAAAAACGCAATAAGCGTTTATTGATTGGTTTGCGCAAAAGTTATAGCGTTTACAAAATAGGGGATAGTTTTATGGCATTTTTATAAAATATTTTTTTACTAGTAATGGCGGCGATCAGCGATTTTTTTTCGTGACTGCGACATTATGGCGGACACATTGGACAATTTTGACACATTTTTGGAACCATTGTCATTTTCACAGCAAAAAATACTATAAAAATGCACTGATTACTGTGAAAATGACAATTGCAGTTTAGGAGTTAACCACTAGGGGGCGCTGGAGGGGTTAAGTGTGACCTCATTTTTGTTTCTAACTGTAGGGGGCGGGGCTGGATGTGTGACGTCATTGATTGCCTTTCCCTATATCAGGGAACAGACGATCAATGACAGCGCCACAGTAAAGAACGGGGAAGGTGTGTTTACACACGGCTCTCCCCGTTCTTCAGCTCCGGGGACAGGTCGTGGGACTCCAGCGGCGATCGGGTCCTGCGGCCATGGTCACGGAGCTTCGAACCACGGCTGGGCACTTAAAGAGGACGTACCTGTACGTGCCTGTGCCCAGCCGTGCCATTCTGCCGACGTATATGTGCAGGAGGCGGCCCTTAAGTGGTTACATTTTTTAATTTTCTATTCTATTGTTTTATTCTATTATTTTATCTTCTATCCTATTATTTTCTCTTCTGTTTTTTATTCTATTCTGTTTTATTCTATTCTACTTTAAAAAGTTCTATTCTATTTGATTGTATTCTGTTTTATTCTATTTTTTTTGTTCTATTCTAGTTAATTCTTTTCTTTTCTATTCTATTTTTACATTTTCTATTCTATTTGATTGTATTCGGGTTTTATTTGATTTTTTTATTTTTGCATTATATTTTATTTTAATCTATTCTGCTCTATTCCGTTGTATTCTATTATATTCTTTTATATTCTTATACCTATAATTTAATAGTTATTATTATTTAAGGTTTTTCGAATTTTCGAATTTACAAATTTTCGAATTTACGAACATTCGGAAAAATTTGTTAAAAGAGTTTTCGTTAATGCGGATGTTGCCGTATAAACGAATTTGTCAAAAATGTGTTTAAAAATAGACTCGGAACGAAAAGAATTGCACATGTCTACAATTTCATGAAATATTTATTACGGACCATTACGTGGTGGATGTGTACAGGGGAGGGCTGGCAGGGGGGGCAGGGTGGAAATCTCCCCCCGGGCTGGTGACACTATGCACAGCCACCGGCCTCCACTACCAAATGCTGTTTTTGCAGAGCAGGAATATGCCTGCTGGAGTTCTGTTAACACAGGTCACGGCCGCTGCTCACCTCCCACTGTGCAGCCGTGCCTGTGTCAGCTCCAAGGTAGATGGCTGCAGAGCTGAGCTATGTCTCGTCTCACACATAGCTCAGCCTCAGCGCACACCAGCACTGACATCCCCTTCTCTCTCTGCACAGACACGAGGACTCTGATGTAAGGGGATGCTCTGTGTGGACTCTGATGTAAGGGGGGCCTCTGTGCGGACTCTGATGTAATGGGGGGCTTCTGTGTGGACTCTGATGTAAGGGGGGCCTCTGTGCGGACTCTGATGTAATGGGGGGCTTCTGTGCAGACTCTGATGTAATGGGGGGCTTCTGTGTGGACTCTAATGTAAGGGGAGACTCTGTGCGGACTCTTGTGATCATGAAAAATCTTAGACTGTTTTCCTCGATCCACTTGACTGAACTTGCCCCCCCCAGGCCTAAGACTGCCAGCCCTCCCCTGGATGTGTATGAAATGTTTTTGAAGAATTCCGATATCGCTGAGTGTCGTTGGAATGTTTGTACGACGCAGAGCAGGTTGGTCCTCCTAAGATCTGACATTTGTAGGTATTTGCAGGTATGTAATAATAACCATCAATCGTAGCTGTTTACCAAACACTCGTATATCACAGGAATGTGGCAGAATGTCAGCCGGTCAACGGAGACTTTCAGGTTTCTCCACATAGATGAGAAATAATTAGAAACGCTTAATGGCTTATGTGATGATAATGACCGTCCGATATCTACTCCCATCTGACTAGGAAGGGAAACCGGCACAACATGCCGAGCAGTACCCCTGCCACACATTCTGTCTGGTTGTTGGAACATAGGGGCAAAAAAAAAAACGTATTGACCATTGAGATGTGGACCACCTAAGAGACCTGCATGTCATGAGAGTTGGTATAGAAGGCTGTAAGCCTCTTGGGGCAAAAAAGGTTGGGGGGCGATTTCTATTCTGGCACCCCAAAATAGTTACACATCCCCCTCATCCTAACACTGAACACAGTTACGTCACAACCATCATTTATTTCCATTAATGTCCATTCAGGGCTGGTGCAAGAATTTTTGACACCCTAGGCAAAAACTATATTTGTCGCCCACGCTGGCTCCACCCATGACTCACCCCATTTTCCCTGTCCATGTAAGCCCCACCTTTTTAATGAAGCGCCCATCAAATGCTCAAATGCAGCCTCACCAGCGCCCATCAAATGCAGCCTCACCAGCGCCCATCAAATGCAGCCTCGTTAGCGCCCATCAATGCAGCCTCGCCAGCGCCCATCAAATGTAGCCTCGTTAGCGCCCATCAAATGCAGCCTCACCGGCGCCCATCAAATGCAGCCTCACCGGCGCCCATCAAATGCAGCCTCACCGGCGCCTATTAAATGCAGCCTCACCAGTGCCCATCAAATGCAGCCTCACCAGCGCCCATCAAATGCAGCCTCACCAGCGCCCATCAAATGCAGCCTCGTTAGCGCCCATCAAATGCAGCCTCACCAGCGCCCATCAAATGCAGCCTCACCAGCGCCCATCAAATGCAGCCTCACCAGTGCCCATCAAATGCAGCCTCACCGGCGCCTATTAAATGCAGCCTCACCAGCGCCCATCAAATGCAGCCTCACCAGTGCCCATCAAATGCAGCCTCACCAGCACCCATCAAATGTAGCCTCGTTAGCGCCCATCAAATGCAGCCTCACCAGCACCTATTAAATGCAGCCTCACCGGCGCCCATCAATTGCAGCCTCACCAGCGCCCATCAAATGCAGCCTCACCAGCGTCCATCAAATGCAGCCTCACCATCGCCTATTAAATGCAGCCTCACCAGCGCCCATCAAATGCAACCTCACCAGTGTCCATCAATGTAGCCTCACCAGCGCCCATCAAATGCAGCCTCACCAGCGCCCATCAAATGCAGCCTCACCAGCGCCCATCAAATGCAGCCTCACCAGCGCCCATCAAATGCAGCCTCACCAGCGCCCATCAAATGCAGCTTTACCAGCGCCCATCAAATGCAGCCTCGTCAGTGCCCATCAATGCAGCCTCACCAGCGCCCATCAAATGCAGCTTCACCAGCGCCCATCAAATGCAGCCTCACCAGCGCACATGAATGCAGCCTTGATATGATGGGTGACCACATTTTAGATTGGGGCGCTTTGAGATTTTGCACGCTGTTCTTGCATTAAAAATCAAATGAGAACTGTCTACAAATCCAACGCGTTTCGGGATGTAAGCCCTGCCACCTTCACCTGGGTTTGACCTGTAATATGAAATGGAGAACGCTCGTCAGCAGCCGCGGTAAAGGGAAGTCACCAAGATGACATTGAGATAAACTGTTACACTAATAAATCACACAGTGACAATAAACAGGCAACACAATCAGTGAGATCAATAAATCTTCTTTGCCGTGTCTTTTTT
The DNA here is from genome assembly GCA_029574335.1 of Rana kukunoris. Lineage (NCBI taxonomy): Eukaryota > Metazoa > Chordata > Amphibia > Anura > Ranidae > Rana > Rana kukunoris. The sequence continues at coordinate 725,070,894 of CM056049.1, read as the reverse complement.
TTTTTTTTTTTTTGGTGTTCCTCTTTTTCAGTCAATGGTTTATGAAATCATCAGGACATCCCGGAACACTTCTTCGTTGTGTAACATGTTTTCTCAGAAAGGGGGAAGTGATTTCTGGGGCTGAGATTCTTTTTGAAATACTGAGATACAAGGCTTGCTATGTCCAGGTTTTTCATCCCGCATGTACATTCGTTCGGTGCCATCGGGGACAGAAACTGAATGTTATTAGACTATTTTCTCTCTATTGCATTTATGTTTTTGAGGGAGAATAGCGAAGGGTTGGAACCTTTTCGTCCATGGAGGAATTTTTTCACTTCCTTTGTCCCATGGAGGACTTTCCTTCACTTCCAGTCTTAAAGTGGAGTTCCACCCATTTTTGTTATGTTTGTCTGTGCTGCATGCCCTTATCTCATAGTGTTCAGAATGGACAATTTTTATTTATTTTGTTGCTTGTAAATACCTTTATTCTGTAGTCCTTCATTACTTCCTCCTCCTTATTAGCCTAGGCTATTAAGTCACAAGGCTATTTGCAAGGGTTTCTGGGATAGGCATCATGTTTCCCAGTAGTCCTTGCAAACCTGACTGAAACCTATTACATTGCTTGTGCAGCACTGAGCATGTGCGAGATATGCAAAGCTGAAATCCAGGAAGTCATACAGTCTGGCTTCATGATGCCCACACTTAAGATGGCCACGGTCTATTTCTAGATTTCTAAATGCTGTAACAACCTAACAAAACAGACCTAAGTTTACAGACTAACTTTACTACAATACATTAAGCTTGTGTATTACAGGGGTATTTATATTTAAAAAGTGAAATTGTGGGTGGAACTCCCCTTTAATGAAGGAAAGTCCCTCAAAAACAGGCCCATGAAAAAAAACTTTTGGGTCATAAAGAAGGTTAAGAACTTCTATGACTCTGTATCTCAGTAAAAGGAAATCTCTCAAAAACAGGCCAAAGAAAAAAAAATGATTGGGTGGTAAGGACCTCCACAAGTATTGCATTAGGCCTCGTACACACGAGGGGATATGTCCGCTGAAACCGGTCCGATGGACCGTTTCAGCAGACATCTCCGCTCGTGTGTATGGGCTAGCGGACAGATTTCTCCACCCGACAGATTTCAAAGCATGCTTTGAAATCTATCCGGTGGGATTCTGTCCGCCCGACATGTCTGCTGGTTAGTACACTTACCAGCAGACATGTCGTCCCCCACCGCCGCCGCGCCGCCGCCGAATGGATTCGGCGCATGTGCGGAAGTGTTTAACTTCCTGGTGCGGTGACGTGGCGGCGTCAACGTCACCGCCGCGTCACCGCCACGTCACCGCGCCGTCCGGCGGCGGGGAATTTGATCCTATGGTGTGTACACACCATCGGATCAAACTCCCGATCGGACATATCCGATGGAAATGGTCCGCGGACCGTTTTCATCGGATATGTCCGATCGTGTGTACGAGGCCTTAATGTTTGAGGGACACAGTCGAAGGGTTGGAACCTTTGGCACATGGAGGAATTTTCTTCACTTCCTGTCTTAGTGAAGGGAAATCTTCAAAAAAAACAGGCCGTGGAAAAAAAAAAATGTGGGTCATAAGGTAGGTTAAGAACATGGCAAAGGGTTGGAACCTTTGGCCCATGGAGGATTTTTCTTCACTTCCTGTCTCAGTGAAGGGAAATCCTTAAAAAAACAGGCCCGTGAAAAAAAAAATCTTGGGTCATAAAGAAGGTTTAGAACCTCTATGAGTATAGGGTTGCCACCTTTTCTTCAAGCCAAACCCGAACACTTTAGCGGCGCACGACATGGCACCCCAACCGCGGTGCGATTTTTGCCGTGACTGTCACCCGACAAATCGCGGCAAAAATCACATAAACAGAATTGTGGGATGCCTGTCACCCTAAAGAAGTTTTTCTTCGTGATTGGGGTGCCATTATCCCCATCCCCTATTACAAATCTTATTCCCCTACCAGCACAATCCTCCTGCCTCCAATACCCCAATGGCAGCCGACAGGGGGTATCATAGGACCCCAGCACACAGGGGAGCCTGGACAGCAGGGGGTTCGGAGCAGCGGGCGTGGGGGGCAATTACAGAGGATGGGGGTGCAATTACAGAGGAGGGGAGTGCAATTACAGAGAAGGGGGGTGCAATTACAGAGGAGGGGGTGCAATTACAGAGGAGGGGGGTGCAAATACAAAGAAGGGTGCAATTACAGAGGAGGAGGGTGTAATTACAGAGGAGGGGGGTGCAATTACAGAGGAGGAGGGTGCAATTACAGAGGAGGGGGGTGCAATTACAGAGGAGGGGGGTGCAATTACAGAGGAGGGGGGTGCAATTACAGAGGAGGGGGGTGCAATTACAGAGGAGGAGGGTGCAATTACAGAGGAGGAGGGTGCAATTACAGAGGAGGGGGTGCAATTACAGAAGAGTGGGGGCAAACACAGAGAGGGGGGGCAAACACAGAGGAGTCAAAAAGGGAGAGAGAGAGGTGACAGGCAGCTGCTGGTACGGAAGTTTTTAATAAAATAGATGCTTATAAACAATGCACTCACTCTTAATGTCAGTGTCTGTGAAGTCGGCTGTGCCATTCTCCCCTCTGCTCCACGCTGCGGTTACCACTGAATCGCTGGAGGAAACAGAGAGACCTGCGGGAAACTCATGTGAACTGTCAGCCTCTGATGATGGAGGCGTGGTTAAGCCTCCAGAACGCTCTGATTGGTCACAGCATCCCAGGCTGACAGCTCACTGCAGTTTCCCCCACGGCTCTGTATCCTTGGCTTCCTCCAGCGATTCAGTAAAGTAGCGTGGATCTGAGGGGAGAATAGGACAGCCGACTTCACAACTGACATGCCTACTACAGCTCTGACATGAAGAGTGAGTGCATTGTTTCTAAGCATCTATTTTATTAAAAACGTCCGTACCAGCAGCTGCCTGTCGCCTCTCTCTCACTTATGTTTTAATTGCTCTGTAATTGCCTCCCCCTCCCGCTGCTCCGATCCCCCTGCTGTCCGGGTCCCCCTGTGTGCTGGGGCTCCTAAAAGGAGGCCCCATGGTACTCCCTGTGAGCTAAAAATGGTGTCCGGGTGTGAGGCAGAGGGAAACCCGGGCACAGCCTCCTAAACCCGTACTGTCCGGGTCAAAACCGTACAAGTGGCAACCCTATATGAGTATTGTATTACTGTCTTTGATGGAGACTGGTGATGGGTTGGAACCTTTGGCACATGGAGGATTTTTCTTCACTTCCTGACTTAGTGAAGGGAACTCTTTAAAAAAAAAAACAGGCCCATAAAAAAAAACTTTTGGGTCATAAAGAAGGTTAAGAACCTCTATGACTCCGTATCTCAGTGAAAGGAAATCTCTCAAAAACAGGCCAAAGAAAAAAAATGATTGGGTGGTAAGGACCTCCACAAGTATTGCATTAATGTTTGAGGGACACAGTCGAAGGGTTGGAACCTTTCATCCATGAAGGGATTTTCTTCACTTCCTGTCTTAGTGAAGGGAAATCTTCAAAAAAAACAGGCCGCGGGAAAAAAAAAAATCGTGGGTCATAAGGTAGGTTAAGAACATGGCAAAGGGTTGGAACCTTTCATTCATGGAGGATTTTTCTTCACTTCCTGTTTTAGTGAAGAGAAATCCTTAAAAAAACAGGCGCGTGAAAAAAATAAATCTTGGGTCATAAAGAAGGTTTAGAACCTCTAGGAGTATTGTATTACTGTCTTTGATGGAGACTGGTGATGGGTTGGAACCTTTGGCACATGGAGGATTTTTCTTAACTTCCTGACTTAGTGAAGGGAACTCTTTTAAAAAAAAAACAGGCCCATGAAAAAAAACTTTTGGGTCATAAAGAAGGTTAAGAACCTCTATGACTCCGTATCTCAGTGAAAGGAAATCTCTCAAAAACAGACCAAAGAAAAAAAAATGATTGGGTGGTAAGGACCTCCACAAATATTGCATTAGGCCTCGTACACACGAGGGGATATGTCCGCTGAAAACGGTCCGATGGACCGTTTCAGCAGACATCTCCGCTCGTGTGTATGGGCTAGCGGACAGATTTCTCCACCCGACAGATTTCAAAGCATGCTTTGAAATCTATCCGGTGGGAATCTGTCCGCCCGACATGTCTGCTGGTTAGTACACTTACCAGCAGACATGTCGTCCCCCACCGCCGCCGAATGGATTCGGCGCATGCGCGGAAGTGTTTAACTTCCTGGTGCGGTGACGTGGCGGCGTCAACGTCACCGCCGCGTCACCGCCACGTCACCGCGCCGTCCGGCGGCGGGGAATTTGATCCTATGGTGTGTACACGCCATCGGATCAAACTCCCGATCGGACATATCCGATGGAAATGGTCCGCGGACCGTTTTCATCGGATATGTCCGATCGTGTGTACGAGGCGTTAATGTTTGAGGGACACAGTCGAAGGGTTGGAACCTTTCATTCATGGAGGAATTTTCTTCACTTCCTGTCTTAGTGAAGAGAAATCTTCAAAAAAAACAGGCCGTGGAAAAAAAAAATGTGGGTCATAAGGTAGGTTAAGAACATGGCAAAGGGTTGGAACCTTTGGCCCATGGAGGATTTTTCTTCACTTCCTGTCTCAGTGAAGGGAAATCCTTAAAAAAACAGGCCCGTGAAAAAAAAAATCTTGGGTCATAAAGAAGGTTTAGAACCTCTATGAGTATTGTATTACTGTCTTTGATGGAGACTGGTGATGGGTTGGAACCTTTGGCACATGGAGGATTTTTCTTCACTTCCTGACTTAGTGAAGGGAACTCTTTAAAAAAAAAAACAGGCCCATGAAAAAAAACTTTTGGGTCATAAAGAAGGTTAAGAACCTCTATGACTCCGTATCTCAGTGAAAGGAAATCTCTCAAAAACAGGCCAAAGAAAAAAAAATGATTGGGTGGTAAGGACCTCCACAAGTATTGCATTAATGTTTGAGGGACACAGTCGAAGGGTTGGAACCTTTCATTCATGGAGGAATTTTCTTCACTTCCTGTCTTAGTGAAGGGAAATCTTCAATAAAAACAGGCCGCGGAAAAAAAAAAATCGTGGGTCATAAGGTAGGTTAAGAACATGACAAAGGGTTGGAACCTTTGGCCCATGGAGGATTTTTCTTCACTTCCTGTTTTAGTAAAGGGAAATCCTTAAAACAACAGGCGCGTGAAAAAAATAAATGAGTATTGTATTACTGTTTTTGAGGGAGATTGGCGATGGTGTGGAACCTTAGGCCCACAGAGAAACTTTTTCACTCTGTATCTCATTGAAAGGAAATCTCTCCAAAACAGGCCCAAGAAAAGCAAAATGGATTGGGTGGTAAGGATGTTTAGAACCTCCACAAGTATTTCATTAATGTTTGAGGGACACTGGCGAAGGTTTAGAACCTTTCATCCATGGAGGAACCTTTTTCACTTCCTGTCTTAGTAAAGGGAAATCTCTCAAAAACAGACCCAAGGAAAAAATAAAACAAATTGTGTGGCAAGGGTGTTAAGAACCTCCACAAGTATTGCATTAATGTTTGAGGGACACATTCGAAGAGTTGGAACCTTTCATTCATGGAGGAATTTTTTTCACTTCATGTAAAGGGAAATCTCTCAAAAACAGGCCCAAGGAAAAAAAATGAAAAAGTGAGTTGTAAGGAAGGTTTAGATCCTCCATAGGTATTGTGCTAATGTTTTTGAGGGAGACTGACAAAAGATTGGAACCTTTTGCCCATGGAGGAACAATTTTCACTTCCTGTCTTAGTAAAGGGAAATCTCTCAAAAACAGGCCCAGGAGAAAAAAAAATCTTGGGTTGTAAGGAAGGTTTAGAACCTCTGTGAATATTACATTAATGTTTTTGAGGGACACTGGCCAAGGCTTGGAAACTTTGACCCAAAGAGAAACTTCTTTCACTTCCTATATTATAGAGAAAATTTCTCAAAAGCAGGCCCAAAAAAAATAATATCATGATCATACGAAAGGTTTAGAACATCCATGAATATTGTGTTACCGTTTTTGAGGGAGACAGGCGAAGGGTTGGAACCTTTCATCCATTGAGAAACGTTTTCACTTCCTGCCTTAGTAGAGGGAAATCTCTCAAAAAATAGACCCAAGAAAAAAAAAATTAAAAACTGGGTCATAAGGAAGGTTAAGATCCTCCGTAAGTATTGTGCTGTGTTTTTGAGGGAGACTGGCAAGGGTTGGAACCTTTCAGCCATGGAGGAACTTTTTTCACTTCCTGTCTTAGTAAAGGGAAATCTCTTAAAAACAGACCAACGAAAAAAAAACTGAAAAATTGGTTCGTAAGGAAAGTTTAGATCCTCCGTAAGTATTGTGCTAATGTTTTTGAGGGAGGAAAAAAAAATTGTGGGTCATAAGGAAGGTTGAGAACCTGGCAAAGAATTGGAACCTTTTGCCCATGGAGGAACCATTTTCACTTCCTGTCTTAGTAAAGGGAAATATTGGGTTGTAAGGAAGGTTTAGAACCTCTGTGAATACTCTATTAATGTTTTTGAAGGGGATTGGACAAGGGATGGAACCTTTGGCCCAAGGAGAGACTTTTTTCACTTCCTTTCTTAGTGAGAGAAAATGTCTCAAAAGCAGGCCCAAAATAATATATATATTTTGGGTCATACGGAGGCTTTAGAATTTCCATGAGTATTGTGTTACTGTTTTTGAGGGAGACTGGCGAAGGGTTGGAATCTTTCGTCCATGGAGGAATTTTTTCACTTCCTTTGTACCACGGGGGACTTTTCTTTACTTCCTGTCTTAATAAGGGAAGTCTCTCAAAAACAGGTACAAGAAAAATAAATATTGGGTCATAAGGAAGGTATGAGTATTGCATTACTGTTTTTGAGGTGTTGGAAACTTTTGGCCAATGGAGGAACTTTTTCACTTTTTGTCATAGTGAAGGGAAATCTTTAAAAAAAAACAGGCCCAGGTATAAAAAATATTGGGTCATAAGGAAGATTTAGAACCTCCACAAGTATTGCATTAATGTTTGAGGGAGACTGGTGATGGGTTGGAACCTTTGGCCCATGGAGGAACAGTTTTCTCTTCCTGTCTCTCAAAAACAGGCCCAAGAAAACAAAGATCTTGGGTTGTAAGGAAGGTTTAGAACCTCTGTGAATACTTGATTAATGTTTTTAAAGGGGACTGGACAAGGGATGTAATCTTTGGCCCAAGGAGGGACTTCTTTCACTTCCTGTCTTAGTGAGAGAAAATGTCTCAAAAGCAGGCCCAAAAAATATATATATCTTGGGTCATAGGGAGGGTTTAGAATTTCCATGAGTATTGTGTTACTGTTTTTGAGGGAGACTGGCGAAGGGTTGGAATCTTTCGTCCATTGAGGAATTTTTTCACTTCCTTTGTCCCACGGAGGACTTTCCTTCACTTCCTGTCTTAATAAAGGGAAGTCTCTCAAAAACAGGTACAAGAAAAATAAATTTTGGGTCATAAGGAAGGTATGAGTATTGAATTACTGTTTTTGAGGGGTTGGAACCTTTTGGCCAATGGAACTTTTTCACTACTTGTCATAGTTAAGGGAAATCTTTAAAAAACAAACAGAAAAAAACATGCCCAGTGATAAAAAATATTGGGTCATAAGAAAGATTTAGAACCTTCACAAGTGTTGTAGTAATGTTTGAGGGAGACTGGTGATGGGTTGGAACTTTTGGCCCATGGAGGATTTTGAAGGAAAATCTTTAAAAAAAAAAAAAACAGGTCTGTGAAAAAATAAATAAATCGTGGGTCATAAGGAAGGTTAGGAACCTGACAAAGGATTAGAATCTTTTGCCCATGGAGGAACTATTTTCACTTCATGTCTTAGTAAAGGGAAATTGTGGGTTGTAAGGAAGGTTTAGAACCTCTGTGAATACTCCATTAATGTTACTGAGGGACACTGGCCAAGGGTTGGAACCTTTGGCTCAAGGAAAAACTTTTTTCACTTCCTGTCTTAGTGAGAGAATATGTCTCAAAAGCAGGCCCAAAAAAAATATATATACAGGGCTTTTTTTCTCAGAGAAAAGGTGGTGGAACTCACCCTCCCTCCCCCTGGCCACGCCCCTACCCACCCCTAGGACCGCCCCCTAGAACCGCCCCTTTAGAGAACAGGGATGCAAGTAAAATTTGGGGGGGCTATAAAAGTAATTGTATGTAAATAAATAAAAAGCAATGCAGTAAAATGTGCAAAAAAATTGGAATACTTACTAAAAGTAAGCTCAGAGACATTTCCTTTTTGAGGTGTTTATTTATAAGTTTTGCAGTTACACATATTAATCACAGTTTTGTAAAGTGGGGGTGTTCGGGCGCGGTCGGTGGAGTGGCGTGGGGTGACCTACCTGACACACATACCCTGTTCTACGTGTGTGTGTGTGTTCTGACATAACCTACATACACTGACCTGTCCTACATACACTGACCTGTCCTACATACACTGACCTGACCCACTGACCTGTCCTACATACATTGACCTGACCTGTCCTACATACACTGACCTGACCTACATACATACACAATCAAGTATTCTCAACCCCTCCCCAGTATAAAGATATATAGGATAAATGCCCTTGTCACTTACCTTAAACCACGTTACATGATGCCCCAGCCCACAGCCATTTCCTGTTCGGTTTACTTGTTAGGTCCTTTTTCAGGGACGGTTGAGGGACCTAGATATAGGAAGCATCACTGGCTTCACAAGGTAAGAAAAAAAAATATCTTGTCAGAATGGGTTAGAGGGGTGGCAGAGAGCACTGGGGGGTGGTGCGGCAGAGAGGACTGGGGGGTGGTGCGGCAGAGAGGACTGGGGGGTGGTGCGGCAGAGAGGACTGGGGGGTGGTGCGGGAGAGAGGACTGGGGGGTGGTGCGGCAGAGAGCACTGGGGGGTGGTGCGGCAGAGAGCAATGGGGGGGGGGGTGTGGCAGAGAGCACTGGGGGGTGGTGTGGCAGAGAGCACTGGAGAGGGTGGCAGAGAGCACTGGAGAGGGTGTGGCAGAGGACTGGGGGGAGGTGCAGATCACTGGGGGCTGGCGGAGTACTGGGGGTGGCAGAGTACTGGGGGTGGCAGAGTACTGGGGGGAGGTGGAGATCACTGGGGGGTGGCAGAGTACTGGGGGGAGGTGGAGATCACTGGGGGGTGGCAGAGTACTGGGGGAGGTGGAGATCACTGGGGGGTGGCAGAGTACTGGGGGGAGGTGGAGATCACTGGGGGGTGGCAGAGTACTGGGGGGTGGCAGAGATCACTGGGGGGTGGCAGAGTACTGGGGGGTGGCAGAGTACTGGGGGGAGGTGGAGATCACTGGGGGGTGGCAGAGTACTGGGGGGTGGCAGAGTACTGGGGGGAGGTGGAGATCACTGGGGGGTGGCAGAGTACTGGGGGGTGGCAGAGTACTGGGGGGAGGTGGAGATCACTGGGGGGTGGCAGAGTACTGGGGGGAGGTGGAGATCACTGGGGGGTGGCAGAGTACTGGGGGGAGGTGGAGATCACTGGGGGGTGGCAGAGTACTGGGGGGTGGCAGAGTACTGTGGGCAGGTGGAGATCACTGGGGGGTGGCAGAGTACTGGGGGGAGGTGGAGATCACTGGGGGGTGGCAGAGTACTGGGGGGAGGTGGAGATCACTGGGGGGAGGCAGAGTACTGGGGGGAGGTGGAGATCACTGGGGGGTGGCAGAGTACTGGGGGTGGCAGAGTACTGGGGGGAGGTGGAGATCAGTGGGGGGTGGCAGAGTACTGGGGGGAGGTGGAGATCACTGGGGGGGGGGGGTGGCAGAGTACTGGGGGGAGGTGGAGATCACTGGGGGGTGGCAGAGTACTGGGGGGAGGTGGAGATCAGTGGGGGGTGGCAGAGTACTGGGGGAGGTGGAGATCACTGGGGGGTGGCAGAGTACTGGGGGGAGGAGGAGATCACTGGGGGGTGGCAGAGTACTGGGGGGAGGTGGAGATCACTGGCGGGTGGCAGAGTACTGGGGGTGGCAGAGTACTGGGGGGTGGCAGAGTACTTGGGGGAGGTGGAGATCACTGGGGGGTGGCAGAGTACTGGGGGAGGTGGAGATCACTGGGGGGTGGCAGAGTACTGGGGGGAGGTGGAGATCACTGGGGGGTGGCAGAGTACTGGGGGGAGGTGGAGATCAGTGGGGGGTGGCAGAGTACTGGGGGAGGTGGAGATCACTGGGGGGTGGCAGAGTACTGGGGGGAGGTGGAGATCACTGGGGGGTGGCAGAGTACTGGGGGGTGGCAGAGTACTGTGGGCAGGTGGAGATCACTGGGGGGTGGCAGAGTACTGGGGGGAGGTGGAGATCACTGGGGGGTGGCAGAGTACTGGGGGGGAGGTGGAGATCACTGGGGGGTGGCAGAGTACTGGGGGGGAGGTGGAGATCACTGGGGGGTGGCAGAGTACTGGGGGGAGGTGGAGATCACTGGTGGGTGGCAGAGTACTGGGGGGGTGGCAGAGTACTGGGGGGAGGTGGAGATCACTGGGGGGTGGCAGAGTACTGGGGGGAGGTGGAGATCACTGGGGGGAGGCAGAGTACTGGGGGGAGGTGGAGATCACTGGGGGGTGGCAGAGTACTGGGGGGAGGTGGAGATCAGTGGGGGGTGGCAGAGTACTGGGGGGAGGTGGAGATCACTGGGGGGGGGGGTGGCAGAGTACTGGGGGGAGGTGGAGATCACTGGGGGGTGGCAGAGTACTGGGGGGAGGTGGAGATCAGTGGGGGGTGGCAGAGTACTGGGGGAGGTGGAGATCACTGGGGGGTGGCAGAGTACTGGGGGGAGGAGGAGATCACTGGGGGGTGGCAGAGTACTGGGGGGTGGCAGAGTACTGGGGGCAGGTGGAGATCACTGGGGGGTGGCAGAGTACTGGGGGGAGGTGGAGATCACTGGGGGGTGGCAGAGTACTGGGGGTGGCAGAGTACTGGGGGGTGGCAGAGTACTTGGGGGAGGTGGAGATCACTGGGGGGGGTGGCAGAGTACTGGGGGAGGTGGAGATCACTGGGGGGGTGGCAGAGTACTGGGGGGAGGTGGAGATCACTGGGGGGTGGCAGAGTACTGGGGGGAGGTGGAGATCACTGGGGGGTGGCAGAGTACTGGGGGGAGGTGGAGATCAGTGGGGGGTGGCAGAGTACTGGGGGAGGTGGAGATCACTGGGGGGTGGCAGAGTACTGGGGGGAGGTGGAGATCACTGGGGGGTGGCAGAGTACTGGGGGGTGGCAGAGTACTGTGGGCAGGTGGAGATCACTGGGGGGTGGCAGAGTACTGGGGGGAGGTGGAGATCACTGGGGGGTGGCAGAGTACTGGGGGGGAGGTGGAGATCACTGGGGGGTGGCAGAGTACTGGGGGGAGGTGGAGATCACTGGGGGGTGGCAGAGTACTGGGGGGAGGTGGAGATCACTGGGGGGTGGCAGAGTACTGGGGAGAGGTGGAGATCACTGGGGGGGTGGCAGAGTACTGGGGAGAGGTGGAGATCACTGGGGGGTGGCAGAGTACTGGGGGGATGTGGAGATCAGTGGGGGGTGGCAGAGTACTGGGGGAGGTGGAGATCACTGGGGGGTGGCAGAGTACTGGGGGGAGGTGGAGATCACTGGGGGGTGGCAGAGTGCTGGGGGGTGGCAGAGTACTGGGGGCAGGTGGAGATCACTGGGGGGTGGCAGAGTACTGGGGGGAGGTGGAGATCACTGGGGGGTGGCAGAGTACTGGGGGTGGCAGAGTACTGGGGGGTGGCAGAGTACTTGGGGGAGGTGGAGATCACTGGGGGGTGGCAGAGTACTGGGGGAGGTGGAGATCATGAGGAGGCAAAGAGTATCGGTGGTATAGGAGGAGCAGTGGGGGCGGCTGCATATAAAAAATAATTTTCTCTATCTCCCTTCTGCAGTATTGGAATGCCTGCTTTTCCTCTACCTCTCGCAGCCTCAGGCATTCCAATACTGCAGAAGGGAGATGGAGAAAGGGATTTTTTATATGCAGCCGTTCCCACTGCTTCGCCTATACAGGTTACAGGAGGGGGGGGGGGGGCAGGCTGTACTCACGTTTGGGCCGGTGACTTGTCAGCCTTGTTCCACTATGAGATTTGTTCCAGAACTAACTGCGCATGCGCAGTTACCAACTGCGCATGCGCAGTATTAGTCTTCGGAAATAGCCGAACGCAACAGCTGATCGTCAGCTGTCTATGCGCTCGGCCACGGCGGCTGTTTAACAGATTAGTTAGCAATAAAAAAAAAAAAAATACATTCCTCCCCTCATTCCTCCCCTTTCTGCCGAGCGACAGCGTGCATTACCTGCCATCCGCACGATCGGCATCTGGCAGCTAACACACAGCTGTTCGCGCTCGGCAGTTTCCGTCGGATGGGCGTACTCAGCTGGAACAAAACAGATAGGTGGAACCAGACTGGCAGATCACCGGTATTGTAGCAGCAGCAGCCAGTGGTGTGGGTGTCTGCTCTGGCTCCTCCACGCCCGCAGTCACGCCCCCCCCCCCCCCCCGGCCATGGAGAGGCCGGAGGCTTCTCATCTCTCCTCCTCAGTCCGTCTTCTTCTGAGTCCCGCTTCAGCGCTGAGCGGGGATCTCAGTATTGTGATGTGACGGCGACTGCTGCGGGATTGAAAATTCCTGCCTTCTGGAGCCGGCGGCGCATATGATGGACGTCACACATCACACGGTTGGACAAGGGTTTGAACCTTTCATGCATTGAGGAACTTTTTTCACTTCCTGTCTTAGTGAATGTAAATCTCTTAAAAACAGGCCCAAGAAAAAAAAAATTTTTAGTTGTAAGAAAAATTTAGAATCTCCACAAGTACAGGGAGTGCAGAATTATTAGGCAAGTTGTATTTTTGAGGATTCATTTTATTATTGAACAACAACCATGTTCTCAATGAACCCAAAAAACTCATTAATATCAAAGCTGAATATTTTTGGAAGTAGTTTTTAGTTTGTTTTTAGTTTTAGCTATTTTAGGGGGATATCTGTGTGTGCAGGTGACTATTACTGTGCATAATTATTAGGCAACTTAACAAAAAACAAATATATACCCATTTCAATTATTTATTTTTACCAGTGAAACCAATAAAACTTCTCATCATTCACAAATATACATTTCTGACATTCAAAAACAAAACAAAAACAAATCAGTGACCAATATAGCCACCTTTCTTTGCAAGGACACTCAAAAGCCTGCCATCCATGGATTCTGTCAGTGTTTTGATCTGTTCACCATCAACATTGCGTGCAGCAGCAACCACAGCCTCCCAGACACTGTTCAGAGAGGTGTACTGTTTTCCCTCCTTGTAAATCTCACATTTGATGATGGACCACAGGTTCTCAATGGGGTTCAGATCAGGTGAACAAGGAGGCCATGTCATTAGTTTTTCTTCTTTTATACCCTTTCTTGCCAGCCACGCTGTGGAGTACTTGGACGCGTGTGATGGAGCATTGTCCTGCATGAAAATCATGTTTTTCTTGAAGGATGCAGACTTCTTCCTGTACCACTGCTTGAAGAAGGGGTCTTCCAGAAACTGGCAGTAGGACTGGGAGTTGAGCTTGACTCCATCCTCAACCCGAAAAGGCCCCACAAGCTCATCTTTGATGATACCAGCCCAAACCAGTACTCCACCTCCACCTTGCTGGCGTCTAAGTCGGACTGGAGCTCTCTACCCTTTACCAATCCAGCCACGGGCCCATCCATCTGGCCCATCAAGACTCACTCTCGTTTCATCAGTCCATAAAACCTTAGAAAAATCACTCTTAAGATATTTCTTGGCCCGATCTTGACGTTTCAGCTTGTGTGTCTTGTTCAGTGGTGGTCGTCTTTCAGCCTTTCTTACCTTGGCCATGTCTCTGAGTATTGCACACCTTGTGCTTTTGGGCACTCCAGTGATGTTGCAGCTCTGAAATATGGCCAAACTGGTGGCAAGTGGCATCTTGGCAGCTGCACGCTTGACTTTTCTCAGTTCATGGGCAGTTATTTTGCGCCTTGGTTTTTCCACACGCTTCTTGCGACCCTGTTGACTATTTTGAATGAAACGCTTGATTGTTCGATGATCACGCTTCAGAAGCTTTGCAATTTTAAGAGTGCTGCATCCCTCTGCAAGATATCTCACTATTTTTGACTTTTCTGAGCCTGTCAAGTCCTTCTTTTGACCCATTTTGCCAAAGGAAAGGAAGTTGCCTAATAATTATGCACACCTGATATAGGGTGTTGATGTCATTAGACCACACCCCTTCTCATTACAGAGATGCACATCACCTAATATGCTTAATTGGTAGTAGGCTTTCGAGCCTATACAGCTTGGAGTAAGACAACATGCATAAAGAGGATGATGTGGTCAAAATACTCATTTGCCTAATAATTCTGCACTCCCTGTATTGTATTCCTGTTTTTGAGGAAGACTGGTGATAGGTTGCAACCTTTGTCCCAAGGATGAACTTTTTTCACTTCCTATCTAAAGCCTTGTACACACGGTTCGATTGTTGGAAGGGAATTGTCTATTGACAGACTGTTGTCCGAAGTTCTTATCATTAGCCTGGATGACAGGCTAGTAAATTTTTGGCGGACAACTGTTTTTCGTCAGATTTTCTGATGGTCAGTACACAAATCTGTCCCACAAAATTTGAAAGTACAAACACGCATGCTCGAAATCAATGCTCACCAAACACGAAATTAGCAGAAGGGGCCCAAAGGGTGGCGTGCAAGAGCTGAAATTCCTTGTAGTACATCACTACGTTCGTGTTTGTGGCACGAAAATTTGTGTAACGTTAGTATGCAAGACAAGATCCTGGCATACGCCCTTTTGAGAGGAAATGTTTTAAAAGCAGGCCCAAGAAAACAAAATATCTTGGGTCATATGGAAGGTTTAACACCTCCATGAGTATTGCGCTACTGTTTTCGAGGGGGATGGGTGAAGGGTTGGAAACCTTTGGCCCTTGAAGCATTTTTCTTCCCTTCCTTTCCTAGTGAAGGGAATTTTCTCAAAAACAGGCCCAAGGGAAAAAAAATCTTGGGTAGTAAGGAAGGTTTAGAACAGGGGTGGCAAACCAGTGGCCTGCGGAGCCCTCTGATGTGGCCCGCGACCTCCTGCTCTGGAATAGCAAGTTGGCAAGCCCAGATCACAGGTTGCCGATCTGCCATACCACAGCATCAGTGTTGTGAATGAAGCTGGTGGTAGAGGAAGAAAGCGGCTGCGGAGCAGCGCCCCATAAGCCAATGCTTCCTCTACAGCGCCAGGTTCGCCACAGAAGGAGTCTATGGCAAAGTTCAGCTAACCCACAGGAGAGACACAGGTGCACTACGCTGCACCCGTGGTGTTGGTAAACCACAGCACATCAGTTAAAAGCAGTCTTTTCACATGATCAATCCGACCAAATGTGTCCATTTACGCTCGCCTACCTCCAATCCAAAAAACAGAAGAGAATTCATCTCCTTCCATCTGGGCAGATCGGAGGGCCCATAGAGTTGCCCTGACCTGTCATCCGCCCGCTCCGCTCATTGTGGCTCGCGACTGGTTACCAAGTTGCTTAAGTGGCCCTCGCTATTCAAAAGGTTGGGCACCCCTGGTTTAGAACCTCTGTGGGTACTAGAAACTGATTGTTTAAATACAATAGTGAGCTATGTATATCCCCATCAAAGGAGATAATCAGAATAAAGGTGCAATACAGTGCAAAGTGTTAGTACATAAATTGCAATGGGCATAAAAATATTATTAATAAATGTCCAAAAAGAAAGTGCAGAAACCAAATCCAAAAATTATGAAAAAATGTCCATATAGGTGCAAAAGGATTAATAATGTCCTTAAAAATCCTTGTGACTTGTTCTCTCATATAAGTGAATATAAGTGATCGCAAATGAAGTGTTTCCACCTTCACCAACTAAACACCGACAGTGTAAACAGGATGGCTCCTTACCGCAAACTATTGACCTTTCTCGTTAGAAAATAGGTCAAAGAGTACCTCGACGTACGTTTCAATAATTCGTCATCAGGAAGCGCTTCCTGATGACGAATTATTGAAACGTACGTCGAGGCGGTACGTGACCACGCACAGCAACTTCCGGTCCAGCTGGTTCTCTACACAAGGGAAGTGGAACGCACGCGAGTGCTCCCCCAGCGAGGACGCATCTTATCCATTGATCCAAAGCCATTAGCCTCAGTGCCGGGACGGAGGGCACCAAAAATAGGAATCCAGGCTATCTACTGTCCGTGGAGACACAACGCTTTATTTGACCTATTTTCTAACGAGAAAGGTCAATAGTTTGCGGTAAGGAGCCATCCTGTTTACACTGTCGGTGTTTAGTTGGTGAAGGTGGAAACACTTCATTTGCGATCACTTATATTCACTTATATGAGAGAACAAGTCACAAGGATTTTTAAGGACATTATTAATCCTTTTGCACCTATATGGACATTTTTTCATAATTTTTGGATTTGGTTTCTGCACTTTCTTTTTGGACATTTATTAATAATATTTTTATGCCCATTGCAATTTATGTACTAACACTTTGCACTGTATTGCACCTTTATTCTGATTATCTCCTTTGATGGGGATATACATAGCTCACTATTGTATTTAAACAATCAGTTTCTAGCGCCCCCTGCTGTTTTCCATTTATCGATTCTAATTTGAATTTTTGGGGTGCAGCTCACCTAGTGGTTAATTTATATCACGTTAATACACATTTATTAGTTATTTTGGCGCGAGATCCTTACCCTACCTCTGTGGGTACTGTATGACTGGTTTTGATAAAGGTTTTGGCCGCAGTTTGGAGACCCCTGCCCTAGAGAATAAAATGTTAAAGCGGGGGTTCACCCTCAAAAAAAAAATCTAGCATGACATGGAGCCCACCCATCCGACCGACAGTATGCCAGTGTTTTTATTCCTTTTCATTACATACCTTTTTATGCCCTCTTTTCACCTCCGGCTATCCCGTGGGACTGGGCGTTTCCAATCACAGGCTGTGATTGACGTTCCTTAGACCGGCGCATAGTCACGAGATGCCGAAAGAACCCGAACGTCGGTGCGGCTCTATATGGCGCCTGCGCACCGACGTTTGGGTTCTGTCGCCAACTCGTGACGCGCAGTATGCGCCGGTTGGAAGCCTGTCAATCACAGCCAGTGATTGGGAACGCCCAGTCTGGTGGGAAAGCCGCGGGGTGAAAATCGGGCTAACAAGGTATGTCCTGGGGGGAAAAAAAAAAACACCGGCATACTGTCGGTAGGATGACTCGGCTCCATGTGATGTTAGACATTTTTTTGAGGGTGAACCCCCGCTTTAAAATATTTATGCCACACTATATTTGCGCAGCGGTCTTTCAAATGCATTTTTTTTTGGAAAATAATAAAAAAAAAACCTAACCAGTAAAGTTAGCCCAATTTTTTTGTATAAATGTAAAAGATTTTACTCCATGAGAATCGTGATCTTTATTCTAAGCAAAAAAAATCGTGCAGCTCTAGTGCTCGTATTGTTACTCGCAATCCGAGGTTCCGCTGTATGGGACAGTCTGTCAAAAACAATCCAAGAAAAAAACAACAAAAAGCAAACAAAAAAAAAACATCCCCCAACCCTTCTCCACACTATCTAAAGCTCCAAATGTTTTTGGCCGGCATTTCATTGTAGCCATGTGTGTTCTTCCCATTCATATACATTATCTCTGCGCATGGCTATCTCTCTCTCGGTCTTCAAAAAAATATTGACTTTGTAAACTGAAAGGAACAGCAGGGCGGCGTAAAAAACAATTAGCAATTACAGACCTCTGATAATCAGCACCTAAATTTCAGTGGAGCCTAATCAGCATATCGGCCCATTCATATGAATGGCGTATAGATTCCTTCTCGCGTGACGTCCAATGAATAAACGAAAGGCCAAAAACGAGAGGTCGCAGTCCATGGCATAACAAAGGAGGAGCGCATTCTACCCCCCCCCCCCCCCCCGTTCAATGAAAAGATCACACTTTGCATAGAGAACAAACAGATTTTATTATCCCTGAATGTCAGACATGGAAATGTGCACAAAGCGGAGGAGGAAGCAATGAATTAATACATAAAATTTCCATCCCAAGGTCCCCAGGCTCTTACCACCCCCCGCAATTATAGGAACTGCAACTTTCTTGGGTGCAAAAAAAAAAAAAATGTGCAAACAAATATAAATAAGATTAGGATAAATTATGGAGTATTTAAAGATCACTGCGTATCACAAATGGGATTGATAAAATATGCTGTGTCCGCAGCGATCGTCTCTAAAAATCTCCCTTATTAAAAATAAAATAGCGAAAGCAAAAAAAAAAAAAAAAGTTGCCTCTTTTAAAAAAAAAGATAAAAATAATATAAAAACAAAAACAGCCACACATCATATAAAATAGAAAAGCAAGCACGCAGACAATTCATATTACTAGATAATAATTAGGTCATAGCATAAGCTTTATAGAAATTGGCAAAAAATAAATGGGGCAAGTGCTTCATTGCTATTTTTTAAATGTTGGGAATACAAAACATAAATTTGTTTAATTTTTTTCATTTTTTTAACAATCCTTTTTTATTTAAAGGGTTATTAAAAAAAAAATTAATTGGCCAACGTTCTTTTAATAATGCATTCAAGTTTTGATAAGCTGTATTTCACAGGTCTGGAGAAGTTGTAAGCCACTGCTGAAAGACACTTTTGAATTCTGAAATTCATCTAATTTTAGTTTTTTTTATGCAATAACACGGGGTAGAAAATTTCTCCCTTTCCTGACAAGAATACAATTGCAAGTCTATGTAAACAGACCCTCAACTTTTTTTTATTCGTTTTTTTTTTTCCCCTTGTAATATCATCCAAACAAATTGAACAGTAAAGCCATTAAATCTCTCTTCTGTTTGAAATTGTCCAAAAAGAACCGAAGGAAACACAGTCAGTGTTTAGCACTGTCAATAAAAAATGTAATAAAAACGTATTTCAAATTTTAAATACTTTTTTTGCAAGCCTATGACAACAATTTTTATTTTATTTTTTATTAGTTCCCCTCCGTAATATCAGCTAAACAAATTGAACAGTAAAACCATTAAATCTCTCTTCTGTTTGACTGTGTTTCCTTCAGTTCTTTTTGGACAATTCCAAACAGAAGAGAGATTTAATGGCTTTACTGTTCACAAGCTTGCAAAAATATATATATATATATAATATAATTTAATTGAAAAATAATTTAATTGAAAAATTAAATACAATTTAATTTAAAATTTTCAATTAAATTATATTATATATATATATTTTATTTTTTATTAGCAGCGCTAAACACTGAAATTGTCCGAAAAGAACTGAAGGAAGCACAGTCGGTGTTTAGCGCTGCTAATAAAAAAAAATTATTTAATTGAAAATTCTAAATACAATTTTTTGCAAGCCTGTGAACAGTAAAGCCATTAAATCTCTCTTCTGTTTGGAATTGTCCAAAAAGAACTGAAGGAAACAGTCAAACAGAAGAGAGATTTTACTGTTCAATTTGTTTAGCTGATATTACGGAGGGGAACTAATAAAAAAAAAAAAAGTTAAGGGTCTGTCTGTTTACAATTTTACAACAAAATTGTATTTAAAATTTTCAATTATATATTTTTTTTTTTCGCAGTGACCGTGTTTCCTTCGGTTCTTTTTGGACAATTCCAAACAGAAGAGAGATTTAATGGCTTCACTGTTCAATTTTGTTTAGCTGATATTACGAGGGGAAAAAAATAAAAACAAATTTAAAAAATGTAAAATAAAAAGTCTATGGTCTGTTTAAATAGACTTGCAAAAACAAAAATTGTATTCAAAATTTTCAATTCAATTATTATTTTTTTATTTATTAGCAGCGCTAATATATGACCGTGTTTCCTTCAGTTCTTAAAAAATTTAAGCTTTGATGATGATATTGCACAAATAATGGAGTACTAATAAAAAAATGAAAAAGCAAGAAGACACTTTAAAGAAAAAAAAAAAAAAACGCAAGAGGAAATAAAAAAATCCAGATTAACTACTTAAAAATAAAAAAATTGTAGAGTAATATTTAGCGGTACACTGCAACTCAATGCTTTTCTTCTTTCTGTAGGTTTTACCCAACAAATATACTATTTTTAAACTACTTTGTAATGTTTGAAAAATTCAATAAACACTATGCTTAAAAAAAATATATATATATATATATATTATTATATTAAAATAATAATATTTGGGAGTAATATTTAGCGGTACACTGCAACTTAATGCTTTTCTTCTTTCTGCACGTCTTACCCAACAAATACTTTGTAATGTTTGAAAAATTCAATAAACACTACGCTTAAATGTTTTTTTTAAATAAAAAATTAATAATTAGGAGTATGCAGGAAAATTAAGAAATCCAGTGCGCTCCAAACTTCATGTTTGGGCCGACAACGTTGCCTTTGTCGCACTGAAAGCCCAACCAGCATAGTCAACCTTGCCTGCTGGACTACAGAACTCAACCTCTGTTGGGTGTTCACCAACACACTTGTCTGGGGGTTCAGTTCCTAATGTTGTAGGCATGCCCCCAGAACTACATCTCCCTGGAGCCTTTTCCTTGTACAAAGTGAATTTTACAAGCCTGGTGGTGTCACAAGGAGTAAAAACTAATTAGGATAAAGGCCATTTTTCACTACAGGAGCCAAGGGTGAAGAAAACAAAATACTAATGCTGGCACATGATCTAGCAGGGGGAGAAAGGTTTGGGGGGGGGGTAAAATTGGGGATTGTCTGGACCTACACTTTAAAGGAGAACTTCCTAATGGTTACGTGCCTCTAGATTTGTTTTAACCATAACTGTTGGGGTTTTAGGCCTTGGGTAGGTGTTAATAATTAAGTACATACAGCCCAATTAGTGTTGAGAACATTATTGATGTTTATCCATGGCCTAGGACACACTTGCGTTTCGGAGAAATAACACTCGTGTTACACAAAACCTAGAACTTCAACACTTCCGGATCCCATGAGCTTCACCAGCACTGATGTATGGTCTCTCCAGAGTACAGACCATCACGTACATTGAGGTCCACACTACTGGCAGACCAGCCTGATCTCCAACGAGATCAGAAGACATCGTGTTGATGGCGGCTTTTAAGATTACAAGTGGCCAGAATCTATTGGATCGACCAAAGGGCGCATCCAAAAACACGATGCGGCCATAAAAGTGTCATGGCTTGCCTATTTTTTTTTTTCATTATTATTGAGCAATTCTGTCCCTTTTGCTTATGTTGGCCAAAGTCCAGCTGCCCAGTCTGACTATTTGGCAGCAGTAACAGAAATTTCTGTACAATGACGGCACACACATCGCCTTACTGGCAACATGAATGATATTTTGGGGTGGGGGATTTTTTTTTATTATTATTAATTATTTAAATACAATTCTGGATTTACCCACCATCTATACAGCACTTTAACACAAAGATGAACTTAAAATCTGCCCGCATTCTCCACCAAAAACAAAAAAACTTAAATGTACAGACATTGCCGTAGGGCTGGCAAGTTAAAAAGTGTACATAAACCTTACACTTGAAACTAAAACTTAAACATGAGCGTGTTCCTTTATTAATAAAGTGTCCATGACCTTGTTGCCCCTTTTTGTCACTGCAGTCGCATTTACTATTACTATTAGATGCCTGTCGATCCTGCCAGTTTTCCCCACCTTTTAGTCAAATTCTGACCATGCCAACCACGAAAGCAGATCGTGGTCAGTTTGTGTGCTTGGTCTTCTTCACCGGAGTTACAGGATGGTGTGCAAATGAACAACGTGCCTGTATAATAATAGTTAGAACGGCTTTGCCGCCATATCCCAACCCCATATCATTTATCCCTGCGCTGCACTCCTTGATTGACCGCAGCCCATTAGCATGGGCCCTGGCTCAAAACTACAGCAGGGCATTGCCCAGAGTAAGCAAAAGTGGGCAGATGGTCCTAAATGGGCTCGCATACTGATAGTCGCTATTTTAGAAACTTAGGCCTACTGTTGTGCAAGTCTTAATTCGGCTGCCAGCCCATTTACATTGTTGATGCGCCCCAACTCGGGGGGGGGGGGGGTCAAAGGATGAAAAACAAAGGACCATGCAGTAAAAAAACTGTTTGCTATTGCAAAAAAAAAAAACTTTCTAAATCTGAATACCAAAAATATAATTTATATATATATATATATATATATATATATATATATATATATATATATATATATATATATATATGAATAATGATATTTTATAGGGTTGTCCCGATACCACTTTTTTAGGACCGAGTACAAGTACCGATACTTTTTTTCAAGTAGTCACCGATACCGAATACCGATACTTTTTTTTAACGTGTCCCCAAATGCAGCCATGTCCCCCACATATGCAGCCATGTCCCCCACATATTGCAGCCATGTCATGTCCCCCACATATGCATCCATGTCATGTCCCCCACATATGCATCCATGTCATGTCCCCCACATATGCAGCCATGTCCTGTCCCCCACATATGCAGCCATGTCCTGTCCCCCACATATTGCAGCCATGTCATGTCCCCCACATATGCAGCCATGTCATGTCCCCCACATATGCATCCATGTCCTGTGCCCCATATTGCAGCCATGTCATGTCCCCCATACCTCCGCCGCCGCTGCTGCCGGGTTAATCCCCGTGCAACACAGCGAGCATTACAAGATTTCGTTGGTAAACTTGTAATACCCGCGGCGCCATGTATAGACACGCGATTGGACGGATCCGTCCAATCGCGAGCAAGGGGGGAGTGTCTATGCACGTATCCGTGTATAGACACTCCCCCCTTGCTCGCGATTGGACGGATCCGTCCAATCGCGTGTCTATACATGGCGCCGCGGGTATTACAAGTTTACCAACAAAAACTTGTAAATGCCCGCTGTGTTGCACGGGGGTCGGTATCGGGGGTATTTGCGGGAGTACAAGTACTCCCGCAAATACTCGGAATCAGTCCCGATACCGATATCGGTATCGGGACAACCCTAATATTTTATATATAAAAAAATGAGGAGAGGGATGGAAAATAGGAGTAACAAAATTATATGCTATTTCAAAATACTTTCTAAATTCAAATAGCAAAGAAAAATATCAATAAAATAGTATATACTGCATATATACTTTTTATATGTATATTATAATTTTTCTTTTGCGGTTTGAATTTAGAAAGTTTTTTGCAATAGCATACAATTTTGTATACAGTTGGACAATAAGTCCAATAACAAAAATAACAACAAAAAAAATAAGTGAATACAAAAAATGTAAAGATATATATATATATTCCAAAAAAGAGAGCGGCACTCACGGGTCTTGATAGGGAAACGCTTAATGAAGCTTTTATTTCGACGTTTCGTTTTTGAGGTTTTGAAACGTTGAAATAAAACCTTCATTATGCGTTGTGCATTCACCTTTGAAGACCCATGAGTGCAGCTCTCTCTTTTGGATTATATGCCAAGTCTGTGCTGTGCACCCCGGGCCCATTTTTTATCTCTGACATGTGTGCAGTGGCAACCATTGGATATTTTATATATAATCATTTTTTATTTTTATTTTTTCATGTAAAACTTCACTTGCATATATTATTAATTTTATTTATGTATGTATTATATATATTTACATACATAAATAAAATTAATAATAAATTAATTATAAAAAATAAAAGAAAAAAAAATTATATATATATATATATATTATTTTATATTTATTTTTATTATTCATTTATTTTTATTTTGTAAGAGAATTCAATTTTGTTTTTTAAATATTATTGCCATTTTAAAATATTTATTGCAACAGTGTACCGTGATTTTATTGGTGTCACATATTTTTTTTTTTTTTCAGGCTCTACAGCAGGCTCGTGAGATTTGTCCAGCCCTGTGGCATACAGTTTACATTAGAAAGACAACTAATTAAGGAATGCAAAGAAATGTTGTCTTTGTTAATTTATGCGCCGGGTGATTCTGCTTACGGCGGCTCTAGGCTGAGAAAAATACACAGACGCCTCCCAGCAGTTCCTGATCTGGCTGATCTGGAATCACCTTCAGCAAACACGGCAGTGATCCGCCTGGGTGACGTTTAATGGGAAAGTGGACAGTCCTGCTACTGTAGACAATCACTGCTGAATGGTAAATGGGATTCCCATATATATAGATATACCTATCTCTATATCTCTATCTCTCTCTCTCTCCCTCCCTATATCTATCTAAAGATAGATAGATATCGATAGATAGATAGATAGATAGATAGATAGATAGATAGATAGATAGATAGATATAAAACTAGGCCATACATACACCTATAGGACATACATAAATAGATTTGTCACCTGATTTTGCCAGGATCTATAAAAAGCAAAGAGTATAAAAAAAGTGAATAAAGCAAAAAAAGATCTAGCAAAAGTTAAGCATTTAATAATCTTCAATTTATATAAAAATTTAAACCGCCGTTTGGGCCAAAATAAAAACCATTTTGTGGGGAGAGAGGGGGGGTGGGGGACGGGCAAATCTGTAGCGCTTACGCACTGGGGAATGGGCAGGTCCTAGCGGCGGATTGGCAGGTATCTGATTGGCCTCTGAGGACAGAGGGATCGTGCAAGGCTCGAGAGGCCACCGACAGCCTGAAAAAGTGCAAGTGCAACAGTACACTCATGCATACACAACACACACATACACAACACATTAATGCTCTACTCTAAACACACAACTGCATCTTAAAGGGTCAGTCCACTCAAGGCTGGCAAGTAAAATTTTCAATGGTGAGGAAGATATCCAGTTCACATCTCAGTTCCCATGCAAGGAAGTCTCACTTATGCTGTGGCATTTAAAAAAAAAAAAAAATGCACACCCTTGGCAGTGAGGCGGCGTACACACGAGGGGATATGTCCGCTGAAAACGGTCCGATGGACCGTTTCAGCAGACATCTCCGCTCGTGTGTATGAGCTAGCGGACAGATTTCTCCACCCGACAGATTTCAAAGCATGCTTTGAAATCTATCCGGTGGGAATCTGTCCGCCCGACATGTCTGCTGGTTAGTACACTTACCAGCAGACATGTCGGCCCCCACCGCCGCCGCGCCGCTGCCGAATGGATTCGGCGCATGCGCGGAAGTCTTTTACTTCCTGGTGCGGTGACGTGGCGGTGACGTGGTGGTGACGCGGCGGCGTCAACGTCACCCCCACGTCACCGCGCCGTCCGGCGGCGGGGAATTTGATCCGATGGTGTGTACACGCCATCGGATCAAACTCCCGATCGGACATATCCGATGGAAATGGTCCGCGGACCGTTTTCATCGGATATATCCGATCGTGTGTACGCCGCCTAAGAGTGAGACACCTTTCTAATAGCCATGACAAGTAGACTAACCCTTTAAGTTTTTTTTTTTTTGTTTTTTTTTGGGGGGGGGGTTAGCCTCCAGGGTAAAGTATGAGGCTAGTGGGTTTTCAAGTACGGAGTCAGTAAAATGCAGATTCATGTTCCCGTTGATAAAGTGTTCCATTTAAGGGCCAGGTCTCCTCCTAAGATTATCTGTGCTGGTTGTCCAGGGTCTCCCCCCTTCGGTGTAGAGGATAATGCTGCCCGTAAGAAAAAAGACCCTCACAAAATTCCTGGAAAAGTTTCTGAAAAAATCTGCATCTCCCGGTAAACTCCACGGCCAATGACCAAAATCCATTGCTGATCATCTTTTAAATCCTGGCCAGCCCCGGCGATTGATCCATGTGTGGAGACACTTGTGTGTTGTTCTGGGTGAAGACATGTGGACCACCTCTGTCTAAAGTCCAAGACGTTGGTTCGCTAGAGGTTCTTAAGGCGGTTGTACATTTCGCGCTTGCTCTTGTCACCGGCCCAGGTCCTGCTCTTGCTGCGGAAGAGCTTCAGGTGTTCTCTAAAGTCCTTGTGGTCCATGGGACGGTAAGCCTGGGGCTCACAATGAGTCTGAAGGAAAGATGAAAGATGAAGGACAGACGTTAGACACAATGACCTTCAGCAGAAGACATCACACAAAGCCAAATCTCTACGCAATTCTACCCATGCCATAACTTGACCATTAAATAGTTATAAAACAAAAACACCTGACAGGGGTTCTAACCTTGGCACTCTACTAGAAAGCATTTCCACTGCAGTTTGCAGAAGGGAGTGAAAGTCATGGACCAGAATAAAAGATCCATCAAGGACAAGCCAATGTGGTTTGAAGGCCCTGAAGAAGTCCCCCTTCTTCAGGGCTGAAGAGGTTCAAAACTCTGAAATCTGGACCAGACAAGCTAAAGCAATACACAGGGCTCCCAACAGAACCATCAACATTACCCTTGTTGTTTAAACCATTTTGGTCCAGATTTTGGACTTTTGATCTTTTTCAGCCCTGAAAAAAAACTTAACCCCAAATGTGTTGGCTTTTCTTTATTTTATTTAAAATCCCCCAAAGAAAAGCCAACACGTTTTGAGGTTAAGTCTTCCTTCAGGGCTGAAGTCTGAAATCTGGTCCAGACAAGCTTGAGGGAGCCACAGAGCCCCCAACAGAACCATCAGCATTAGATTACCTTTTCTGCTGATACCATTGTCTGGTCCAGATTTCAGACTGCCGATCCTGTTCAGCCCCGAAGGAGGAATTAATCCCAAAACGTGTTGGCTTGTCTTAGGTATTTTAAGATCCCCCAAAGAAAAGCCATCACGTTTTGGGGTTAAAGTGGTTGTAAACCACTTTTTTTTAACTTTTACCTACAGGTAAGCCTATAATAAGGCTTACCTGTAGGTATAAAGAATATCTCCTAAACCTGTACGGTTTAGAAGATATTCCCCTCGCAATGCGCCGCTGATTGCAGCGGCGCATGAGCAGGGGGAATCCACGGCGAAAGGACCGGCATCAGCCGGACCCTGGCCGGATTTAAATCTCCCGCGCGCGTGCGCAGGAGTGACGTCATCGCCGATCCAGCCAATCACAGCACTGGAGCGGCGATACCCGGAAGACACGCCGAGTCAAGATGACATCTCGCTCGGCGTGCACCAGGTAAGTTCCCTACACCTCGTTCCGAGCTAAGTATTTCATAATGTGCTAATATGCGGTGCATATTAGCTCATTATGGCTTTTCCCTTGCAGGTCTAAAAGAAAACAACCACTTTAAGTACTCCTTCAGGGCTGAAGAGGTTAAAATGTCTGAAATCCAGACCAGACAAGCTAAAGCAATACACAGGGCTCCCAACAGAACCATCAACAATGGATTACCTTTGTTGTTGATATTATTTTGGTCCAGATTTTGGACTTTTGATCTTTTTCAGCACTGAAAAAAGGAGGACTTAACCCAAAATGTGTTGGCTTTTCTTTGCTTTATTTAAGATCCCCAAAGACGAGCCAACATGTTTTTGGGTTAAGTCTTCCTTCAGGGCTTAAGTCTGAAATCTGGACCAGACAAGCTTGAATGAGTTGATGCCATTGTCTGGTCCAGATTTCAAAATGTTGATCCTTTTCAGCCTTAAAGAAGGAGCACTTAAACCCAATACGTGTTGGCTTGTCTTAGGTATTTTAAGATCCCCCAAAGAAAAGCCATAACGTTTTGGGGTTAAGTCCTACGTCTTCAGGGCTGAAGAGGTTCAAAAGTTGGAAATCTGGACCAGACAAGCTTGAGTGAGTTCTGTTGATACCATTGTCTGGTCCAGACTTCAAAATGTTGTTCTTTTTCAGCCCTGAAGAAGGAGGACTTAACCTCAAAACGTGTTGGCTTGTCTTAGGTATTATATTTAAGACCCCCCAAAAGAAAAGCCATCACGTTTTGGAGTTGAGTCCTACTTCTTCAGGGCTGAAGAGGTTCAAAAGTCGAAAATATGGAGGTTCAGAGTGAGGTTCAGGGCCCCCAACAGAACCATCTGAATTTGATTATTCATGCTGTTGATACCATTGTCTGGACCAGATTTCATTAATTTGATCCTTTTCAGCCCTGAAAAAGGAGGACTTAGGAATGCAATGGCTTTTCTAAGACCTTTCTTCAGGGCTGAAGAAGATCAAAAGTCTGAGGGAGCCACAGGGAACCCAACAGAACCATCAGCATTAGATTACCTGTTCTGTTGATACCATTGTCTGGTTCAGATTTTAGACCGTTGATCCTTTTCAGTCCCGAAGAAGGAGGACTTAACCCCAAATGTGTCCTTCAGGGCTGAAGTCTGAAATCTGGACGAGACAAGCTTGAGCAAGGCACATTGCCCCCCAACAGAACCATCTGATCTGTTGATACCATTGTCTTGTCCAGATTTCAGAATGTTGATCCTTTTCAGCCCTGATGGAGAAGACTTAACCCCAAAACGTGTTGGCTTGTCTTAAGGTATTTTATTCTGGGCTTTTATATGTGGAGTGGCATTTTTACTCTTTATCCTATCTGCAGATTTGGGTTGGGTGGTACTCCTGTCCTTTCGGTCTATACACTGACCTGATAGCTGGGGAAGAAGTCCTTGTAGCCTCCCTTCAGTATGTACAATTCTGGGTAATGGAGTTTCGGGTACTCATTGCCGTTCCTGTCCTGTTTTCTAACATAACGGCACCTGTGAATGACACCAAAAAAATGATAAGGGTCAGATCTTGATTATATCAGACGTCTTAAAGTCTTAAAGAATCTTTTTACAGCTGCAACAGGAACTTACATGCGAGGCCCGCGCTCGGAGGAGAATTCACAGTGAAAGATGATGATGACCCTTTTGTCTTCACTGGTTGGGATGATTGGATTTTTCATAAGAAATTCCTCTATGTCTTGCTCCAGCGGGAGATTTACCGCGTTCTAAAACAAAAACATTTCATGAGAAACCTGCCACCACCAACATATTACTACAGAACTCCATCCAGAGCCCACCAACATATCATATTACTACAGAACTCCATCCAGAGCCCACCAACCTATTACTACAGAACTCCATCCATAGCCCACCAACATATTACTACAGAACTCCATCCAGAGTCCACCAACATATTACTACAGAACTCCATCCAGAGCCCACCAACATATTAATACAGAGCTACCTCCAGAGCCCACCAACATATTAATACAGAGCTACCTCCAGAGCCCACCAACATATTAATACAGAGCTACCTCCAGAGTCCACCAATATATTACTACAGCACTCCACCCAGAGCCCACCAACATATTACTACAGAACTCCATGCAGAGCCCCCAACATATTACTACAGAACCCCATCCAGAGCCCACCAACATTTTACTTCAGAGCTACCTCCAAAGCCCACCAACATATTACTACAAAACCCCATCAAGAGCCCATCACTACCAACACTTTATCTAAGAACCCCATCTAAGACCTTACACAACCAACAGATTATCATCATAGAACCCCATCCAGAGCCTACTGTCACTCACCTTGATGTGTCCTCCCTCATACTCGTATGGGTATCGGCAATCTACAATGACGCAACGCTCAATGCGATCCCTGTACTTCCCGCTCAGCACGTCATCCATCTGTTAAGAGCAGAAAAGAAAAAAAGATTGAAGATCAGTTCATAGTAAAACCTGGGAGCATTTACTAAATTACTATTACAATGCGGCAAGCAATGCAACTAGAGGCACTGATAGGGGGCACAGGTAGTACTGGTGGACTGGGCCCCATTAGATTAGCAGTGGGGGCCTGCAAGGGCTGACAATGGGTGACAGCAAAGTGCACAGAGAACAGTGCAGCATCAGTTTTAATCTTTCCTTTGCTTTCTTCCCCTTCCCTCCTTAATCAATTGACAGTGGAGTAGGGGAAGCGACATGCTGTGACACAATCACTTTCAAACTACATAGGCAAGTAAAAAAGTTTTAGTGATGGCAATATTTTTACACCAAGTTTTTTGTATGTGCGAGGCTACATGGAAGGTATTCCAGCACCACCAGCAGATGCGTTCCAGAATCACCAGCAGATGCGTTCCAGAATCACCAGCAGATGCGTTCCAGGATCCTTGATAAAAACTGGAACTACTTAGCAGGAAGGCTGTGCTTCCTATATGCATCTTAATGCTTCTTTTCCAAGTTTAACTGACCATCTCCTGTGGTTACATGACAATATAGGATGATGTGGTAGCATGATAACTCACCATTTCTGGAGTGATATACTTCAGATCCTGGTGTCTGCCTTCTACTGTCTTCAACAGGTATGTCTGTTCAATAAAAATAAAAAAGTTTATCATTAGTACATGTACAAAAGTAGCTTTGGACCTATAGAATCTGTAAGAATTAATCAGTCATTGAAGATTGACGTGGTGGAAAGTTTGGCCTATAGTAGGTGTAACGGAAGGGCCCGTGGAACCCAGAAGCTCCCCGATGCCTCTTATGTGTAGATCACCCTGAGTCTCTAATAGGGGCACAGGGTGAATGAGAACCCCACTATGGTCTGGGCTAGTCAGATTTAATTGTATATATTGTATATATTGTGTGTTGGCTGTAGTGTACTATAAAGCTTGCTGTGGTTGCATTCTATTGTCTGTTTTGATGTAAATGAATATAGGATGGCTTCTGAGGATCTGTCATTGTGGCTTGTGCTAATTGACACTGGCTTTAACCCTTGTCCCATTTGGGGTTCCGTTACAGCAGGGGTCTCCAAACGTTTCAAACAAAGGGCCAGTTTATTGTCCTTCAGAATTTAAGAGGGCCGAATTCTGGCCAGTGGGCGCAGAAAATGTCCCGGGCCCAGCATCAGTGAGAATAAATATGGCCTTGGGGTTGATGGTCAGTAGGAGGAGGAGTATTGCCCCTATCAGTAGGAGGAATAGTATCCCACCATTGGTATAAGTGGAAGACACAGTGCCCCCATGTTGGTGGCAGTGGGAGGAATATTCCCTTATATCAGTGGGAGGAATAGTGCCCCAAGGCCCGGATAAAGGCTAACATAGGGCCACATCTGGCCCTCGGGCCACAGTTTTAAACCCTGTAGGCCAGGGGTCTCCAAAGGATGCTGCCTCTTATTAATTGCATCTAGTCCAACTGGTTTGGTCCTCTAAAACCTCCACTGTGCACATGAAAAGGTGCCAGTCATACCCAATTTAACACAACCCTTCAATTATATATATTTTTCAAATCCAAGGTATCGTACTTATCGTAGAACTACAAAGCCGGGGAAATCTGAGACCCTATAGACCTCAAACCATGCCCACTATTAGTTCTGATTTCATGTTCCCGTCTTCCTTACCTTAGAGGAATCGCCAATCAAGTCCATCTGGTCACTGTCCAGGACATGTTCCACCGTCGCGAGACACAGAGACTTGGACCGACCCAGTTTCATTTTCTAGAATTAAACAAAAATAATAAGTCAACGCAACGCCAATAAAAGGTTCTTGATCACGAAAACAGCTATAAAAATGAAACTTCGGTAGAAAAGAACAGAACCAAAAAAGGTGGTTTAGGGTTTTAGGGTTTGGTATTTAGGGTTTGACCGGTTTGGTGTTTCAAAGCCTTGCCTCATGGTTGGGCAGGTGGCATGCCTATTATTTGTGAAGCTTCCTCTGTCACTTCTGTACTTGTAGTCTGCTTATTGGACAATGAAGCAGCAGCATCTGCCCTTTTCAATAGGCAGGGAGGTGACAGTGCTGACGCGTTTTACCCACTAGGTTTACACATAGGAGGTGCACTTATTGGGTAAATTGTGTCAGCAGAGTCTTGTTTGATAAGGGAGCTTTTGCCATATCTGATACCAGTTCAGAAAAAATGCAACTTCGGTGCATCCAATTAAGGAGGAACTGTAAATCCAAGTGCACCGGCAAACTAGCCATACAGAATTTCCACAATAATTCCAGAGACACCCACGTACCGGTTCCTCTATAACAAGCTTCTCATCATCGGCATCAGCTGAGCTCAGGTTCTTGTGCCTCTTGGATTTCACCGGAGTATCCTCGTCAACTGGGCGCTCCAGGCGCTTCAGGATGGGTCGGATCACAGACATGGGCATAGAGGGCGAGCGGAAGAGGCGGCGACATTTGCTTCTGATCACCAATTCCTGGCATGGGCAAGAAAAAGACGAAGGTTACACACCCTGATAACACCGTCCTCTGGGATTCATCTACCACAATTCATTGGCATCCATAAAAAAGAAAATGTGTCAGCTCAGCTGGCTTCAACCATAACGGAAACACCCGCTTTAGGTATATGCAACTTTTAAAAAATTATTTTGCGATGCACATGTAAGATTTAAAGGAACTTACCGAGTCATCTTTCTTCAGTGCACCAGTCAGCAGGTTCTCCATGCCCGTCGGCAGGTTTGGCTCAGTCTGAAATAGAAAAGGTTAAAAAAACAACATAAGTAACCAGAAGACAAAAGTCTATTATAAAACATTGTAATAAATAATATTATACTACAATGTTTTATATTAAAAAAACATTTTATATTCTTATTATATTTTATAATAGAATATAGAACAATTAAAACTAAAATGTATTATTATATAATAGAATAATAAAATCTAATATAAAACATTGTAATTTTTTATACAATGTTTAATATTAAAATGTATTATTTTAATATTTTATAATAGAATATAGAACAATGATTTAAATTAGAATTTATTATATAATAGAATAATACAATCTAATATAAAACATTGTAATTTATTATTTTTATTATAACATTTTTAATATTAACATTTTTTTTTTAATATTTTATAAAAGAATATAGAACAGTGATTTAATTTAGAATTTTTTATTATATAATAGAATAATAAAATCTAATATAAAACATTGTAATTTATTATTATACAATGTTTAATATTAAAATGTATTATTAAATGATATTATTATATTTTACAATATATTTTTTATTTGAATGTATTATTATACGTATTATTATTATTATAATAAAATAATAAATTGTAATATAAAACATTGTAATATATAATATAATATATTAAATTATAAAATAATAATACATTTTAGTATAAAGCATTTTAATATATAATAATAATAACATAAATTAATAATAAATAAAATATAAAAAATTGGCAATAGAATTTGGGGGCATTACGCAGAATACAAAAGCATTTGGGGGCATTAGGCAGAATAGAGCGAGCACATTTTACTTTGCTCAAATGACAATGTTTCATATTTTATTATTATAAATTGTAATATAAAACATTGTAACAAAATATATTATCTTAGAAAATAATAATAAAATATAATAATAACAAGTTTAATACCTTTGCATCATCATCATCATCATCGATAATGTCCATGAAGCCATCATCATTATCATCTTCATCCTCGTGTACAGAGAAGGTCAGGGAGGATTTGCGTAAGCGGACGGGGCTCTCATCATCCACCTGAAACTCATTCCTTTCTGGTGAAAACTAAAGACGGGGAGAATAAAAAAAACACAATGTAAATCATCTCAACATTAAGAGGTTCATCTATAAAGCAGTGAATTTGACTTTCACCAAATATCCTCGGGTGGTGGGTGGATCAGGATGGATTCACCCGCAGGGAACATTTGGAGAATGCCAGATTCTCTGTCTGACCAGCACTGCCAGACTCTACGACCTGCAACACAGGAAAGGGACACAAAGACCACTTACCATGAGGGTTGGAGCAGAACATGGGCGAGGCTTGAGGGCATCATCGCTGCGACGTGGGAAGCGAGAAACTGGGAACAAAAATGGCCTCTTGAAGAGGAAAACTTCCTGTAATAGAAAAAAATAAAGAAATTTAAAAAGTGATCATTAATTGACAATGCCTTTTTCAATAGACATTTCTTGTTCCCAAGAGCAGTAACCCACAGCAATCAATAGGTGGAGTCAGACCAGTACAAGATGGATTCTTATTGGTTGGTATGAGTTCGGGCACTTAAAGTGAAAGCTCAGAACCAAAAAAAAAAAAAAAAAAATACAGTACATCTCTGCAAAAATACATTTCCCCGTGTTTTATCCATTACTCTGCCAGAAATCTAGTGCACTCCTAACTTGGGCTGGCAACATGGATCCTGTTCTGCATGAAAACCCCAACCAGCATGGTCAGCCTTGGCTGCCAGGCTGCAGAACTCCACCTATCCCTGCAAACATTTTACAAGCTTGCTGATGTCACAGTCTCAGAGGCTCCAGTGGGCCCATTCGAGGTCAACGTTAAGTCCCAGAACTAAACCCATTGGCCCCGGAGCCAAACAAAACAATTTTTTATTGTTTGTGCCCTGCACTTCTCCTCCTGCTGCTGAAGAAGGCCTGGTGAAGAACATGACTGTTCCCCAAAAATTAACCCATTGGCTCCTGGGCTTGTCCTCCTGCTGCTGAAGAAGTCCTGATAGAGGACATGACTGGGACAGCGTTGTTCCCTAGAAATGAACTCATTGGCCCCTGGGCTTGTCCTCCTGCTGCTGAAGAAGGGCCGGTGGAGGACATGACTTGGACAGCGTTGTTCCCTAGAAATGAACCCATTGGCCACTGGGCTTGTCCTCCTGCTGCTGAAGAAGGGCCGGTGGAGGACATGACTGGAACAGCGTTGTTCCCTAGAAATGAACCCATTGGCCCCTGGGCTTGTCCTCCTGCTGCTGAAGAAGGGCCGGTGGAGGACATGACTGGAACAGCGTTGTTCCCTAGAAATGAACCCATTGGCTCCTGAGCTTGTCCTCCTGCTGCTGAAGAAGGCCTGGTGGAGGACATAACTGGGACAGAGTTGTGCCACAGAAATGAACCCATTGGCTCCTGGGCTTGTCCTCCTGCTGCTGAAGAAGTCCCGATGGAGGACATGACTGGGACAGCGTTGTTCCCCAGAAATGAACTAATTGGCTCCTGGGCTTGTCCTCCTGCTGCTGAAGAAGGGCCGGTGGAGGACATGACTTGGACAGCGTTGTTTCCCAGAAATGAACCAATTGGCTCCTGGGCTTGTCCTCCTGCTGCTGAAGAAGGCTTGGTAGAGGACAAGACGGGGACAGCATTGTTCCCCAGAAATAAACCCATTGGTTCCTGGGCTTGTCCACCTGCTGCTAGAGAGGGCTTGGTGAAGGGAATCAATGGGACAAAGTTGTGCCCCAGAAATGAACCCATTGGCTCCTGGGCTTACAGAGGGCCCGGTGGAGGACATCACTGAGGCAGAGTTGAGTCTCACAACTGAATATATTGCTCTTGGTTTTGCCCTCCTGCTGCAGGGAGCTCAGTACGAGTTTTCTATATTAGAGCATGTTGGATCATTACTGTATCTGCAGATCCTTTCAGTATAACTTACATTCTCCTTGTTGTCTGGTTTGGAGGGGCTGTTATCCAGGGGGCTGGTGACATCCAAGTCTGAGGTGCTGGAAAGTTTTCTAAGGGCTGGGCTTCCCCCAAGAAGTGTTACCTATAAAACACAAGAATAAGCAGAGCCGTCAGGACAGGGATCACAGAGGACAGGAAGGGAGCAATCAACAAAATTATCTCTGACCCCACCCGGCCCAAATGGTGTCTCTTTTATGGTGGGCTCTGCTGGCAGAGGTTTCCAGATTACGGCCATATCTGGGAACGGGATCTGATAGCAGAGGACCAGCATATGTCTTTACATGAACCCATCCTCCACAGGGTAACATGATAAGTAATCAATACACTCACCGGCAGTGACTGTCTTCTTCTCAGTGGCAGTTTGAATCTGCAAAAGTAATGAGAAAGAAAAAGATAAATACAATGTATCATTTTGTGAACACTTATCAAGTACTAATTGTGCAATCACAACAAGGCGATTCAGATGCGATTCAGTTCGCAAGTGTTGCGCTCTATAAGTTTCTCACTCACTCACTCACTCACTCACTCACTCACTCACTAAAGGCTTCCATTTTTCAAGTATCAAGTCAAACAAGTATTTTATGAAGATAACCCCTCTTAGTACTCTCTAGCTCAGCCTTTCTCAACCTTTTTAACACAGAGGAACCCTTAATACAACTTTCTGGCTTGGGGAACCCCCTACTAAAAATTACTCTATCTACAACTCATGATACGTTAGTGTTACATTTAGTGGGAAGAATACTTCTTACATTTGTGGTCATTGGCAAGAATTCCCCCCTTACTGATAACTAAAAAGATCAGTGGGAACTTATCTGAGATGTAGAAATTGCTCATTGTTCAATGAACCCCTAACAACCTCTGGAGGAACCTTGGTTGAGAATCCCTACTCTAGGGCTTCAGTTGGGTAACATTTTAAGTGGTTTTAACTTTGTTTTGCTGTTGTATCCCTATTGAGATTTCCCATCTCACTTTCTGCTCTGGGGAGTGGAGACACAACAGGTTGTCAGACAATCTCTCCGAAATGAGTGGAAATCCCTCGTTTGGTAGTGGTTCCCATTGATAGATATCCCCTACACCCCTATTCTAGGCTCAGCTTTCAAATTTTGGATATCCCCCTACATTTAGTCCTGGTGATAACGGTTACTGATAAGAACAATCAATTACCCCAATGGGACTAAAGGAATTAAAAAGCCCTCTGACTGAATCAGTGTTATGGTTGAAGGGATTTTTGATACCCTTGGCCTTTCTCAGTTTTTCTGTCTCGTTGGGTTCCATGTCATATTGAGTAGAAGCCATTAATTCCATACAAGGCACGAATAATGGTAACTGACCAAGCTGTATGCAAACCCTTTGTTTGTCACTTTTTTATATTTGAACACGGTTTTTGCACGTGTGACTGGTCCTCAGGCCTGCCCTGAAAGTCTTGGAAGGGGGTGGACCTGGCCTTCTGGCTTAGTTCACCCTCTCTCCTCGGGCCTGCCCTGAAAGTCTTGGGAGAGGCTGGACTGCCCTTCTGGCTTAGTTCGCCCTATCTCCTTGGGTCTGCCCTGAAAGTCTTGGGAGGGGGTGGACATGGCCTCCTGGCTTAGTTCTCCCTCTCTCCTCGGACCTGCCCTGAAAGTCTTGGGAGGGGGTGGACATGGCCTCCTGGCTTAGTTCTCCCTCTCTCCTCGGACCTGCCCTGAAAGTCTTGGGAGGGGGTGGACATGGCCTCCTGGCTTAGTTCTCCCTCTCTCCTCGGACCTGCCCTGAAAGTCTTGGGAGAGGGTGGACATGGCCTTCTGGCTTAGTTCGCCCTCTGTCTTCGGGGGAGCCCCACCTAGCACTTGGGTAGGTCTGTTTCGGCAGACCCTCCTGAGAACGGGGTCAGTCTGGTTTTCGGGTAGATGGACCAAGTGTAAAGTACACTTGTCCCCGTCTGGAGCCTAACGCCCCGTGGGGATCAGGGCAAGGCCCTCTAAATGTAAAG
This sequence comes from Rana kukunoris, assembly GCA_029574335.1. Lineage (NCBI taxonomy): Eukaryota > Metazoa > Chordata > Amphibia > Anura > Ranidae > Rana > Rana kukunoris. The sequence continues at coordinate 725,033,814 of CM056049.1, read as the reverse complement.
GGCTTGTGACATTTTTTTGGCACCTGATGAAGTTTTTTGTGTGTTTCATACGCCATGGGCTTTCAGAAAAAGCTGTATGCAGACTGCAATAAATCTTAGGCTATATTTGTATTATACACCAGCGGTCCTAGATGTGTTGGGGCATAATGGAATAATTTGCATGGCTCTGCCCACTGTCCCGGCATTAGGAATAATCCTCTTATTTTTGGGTTATGTGATAGAAAGGCATCTGAAGACTTTCTAATAAGGCTTTACTGTACTACACATTATCAAGGACATTACTTGGGGGGTTGGATCTGACTACCCTTCCTTCTCAGGGCTTCCTCATGTGGATCAAAACATTAAAGAAAAGTGTCTAAAAAAATAAGTTGTCTTCTATACCATTAGCTTGATTGAGAACTGAAAGTTTTCTACAAGTCTCTCAACACCCCATTCAGTCCCAAAAATAAACTCTTCCTCGAGGCCTAAATGAAGTGTGTCGGTCCGCGTGCCATACTTACTCATTGTTTGGGATTCTACGTTCGAAAATAGTCTTCTCAAAGCTGCAAGGAAGGAACAAGAGATCGTTAGAAACTGAAGCTGGAACAACAACACTTCCTCTGCGTGTTTTTATACTCTGTAAATAGGAAACAAAGGACAATCTGGCCGCACATATGAAAGAGGAACACGAGAGAAGAGCAACAATGTGTAAACTTAGCAACCCATCTTAAGAGCCTAATCAGTCAACAACGACCCAACTGGCTGTGGTTGGTTATCTATTCACCATACTAGACATCAAAACAAGCTAAATTCTGTCTGTTAGAAGGAATGTTGAAGGAGAAAATGTCAATGTTATTGACCATATCACAAGAAACTCAACATGGGAGAAGAAGAACGTGGTGGGTGGACATTGTAATAGAGTGGATTATAGGATGTTACAAACATTTTAAACTAGGGCTTATTTTTGGGGGTAGGGTTTATATTGCAGCTCTCCTGGAAAATAACGCTAGGTCTCATTTTCGGGGTAGGTCTTAGTTTTGGGGAAACATGGTAGACAAACCTCTGGGAAAGGCAGTAAGCCCATCACTGAAGCAAGTCTTGGGAAGTTTGGCTACTATGGTTGCATACAACATGGCACACCAACAAAATATACCAAATGCTTTAAAAAAAAATGTTATCGCAATGGCTTAGTGGTTAGCACTTCTGCTTTGCAGCACTGGGGTCCTGTGCTTGCATTCTGGCCAGGACACTTAGCTACATGGGGTTTGCATGTCAAGGATATAGAATCCTATAGGCAAAGTCAATTATCTAAATATTAGGGCCCTTTTCACACTGGGGCGTTTTTCAAGCGTTATTCGAGCGTTTTTCGAGCGAAGCTTTATTTGCAATCCCAATGTGTTGGTAAAGCACCGAAAAGACTCTAAAGTTTTAGGTCGTTTTTGCAGTGCCTCGGTGTGAAAGGGTAAGGCGTTTTTACATCGCTTTTCAATTGAGAGGGGCGTTTTTTTTCAGCGCTCAAAAGCTGCTCCAAAGATGCTGCTTGCAGGACTTTTCTCAACGCCCCGCCAGTTCAACGCCTCAGTGTGAAAGGGTAAGGCATTTTTACAGCGCTTTTAATTCATTTTAATGGAGAGGGGCGTTTTTGGAGCGTTTTTTTCAGCGCTCAAAGGCTGCTCCAAAGATGCTGCTTGCAGAACTCAGTGTGAAAAGGTCCATTGAGATGCATGGAGAGCGTTTTATGAGCGTTTTAAAAAAAAGCTATATTTAACGCTAAAACAATGTAAAAACGCTTCAGTGTGAAAGGGGTCTAAAGTTATGGGGCGACATCAGAGACACAAAGGCGAATTCAGAGTTGGGGGGAGGGGCTGAGGTATCTTGGAATGTGAAATGTTGGTCCACCTTCCAGCAGGTGACATACAAGGGATCCCCCCCCCCTCCCCCGGAGGGATTTAATCTTTAATGTCACATGACAGCTAGATAAGGAGCTGAAGAAAAAGAAGAAGATATTAAAGATTAGAGAAAATCCCGGAACAAAGACTCTTTGTCCCGTCTCTGAGTCTGAACTCCACCAGAAGCTCCATTCACTCCACCTGTATGCAAATGGCTTTTGTTAGCCGAGGGCCCAAGCCATATGTCTGATGAAGGGCCCCCAACAGCTGTCAGCCTGAATCAGCCGAGACAAGTGTGGCAGCACGCATAAAGGGCCTATTCAGGCCATTCATAGAAGCGCGTGCACTCAGGATCCCGGCCCTCCTAGACAGCAGAGAGCCGGCAGATGGGAGGCATGCACAGCCCCAATTAACTCCAGCATTTCACCAGGAGATTACGGCCTTTGTGTCCCGGGGTATTCAAACACACCTCCTCCCCCCTCATCTATTCAGGCATACAGCCTCTCTGCTGGGGTGTCCTGATGTGCACTGCTTTCATTGGGATAATAATAATTCTGTCTTTAGGAACACAAATGACCCCCCCCCCCCCCTCCAACCCCAACCCCCACACAACGCAAGCTCTTGAAGTGTCTCGCACTCTGGGTGTCCAAACTGAACGCAATTTATTTCCATCTTTTTTTGTGCGTGCCGTGTAACCATTAACTGCCCCATGTTTGTCCTTCCTCCATTGTCCCCTTACAGTCCATAGAGGGTGCCGGCGCCCAATAATGGGCACTTTGACCTGTGGCGGTTAACCAATTACATATCACTTCTAAAGCCTTCAGAGGTTATATTTTATACAGCTTCAGTGTAAACATAGCTGTGCCCCCTCCTAAACTAACATATTTGTACTTGTAGCCCTCCTCGATAAGGACTTAATCATGGGTGCTCAACCTGGGGCCCTCTAGCCATTGCAGAACTATAAGTCCCATCAGTCATGCGTTGGACTTCCAGCCGTACAATGCCTCATGGGACTTGCGACCACTATCGGTGCAATTAGACCTTTCGGGCTTGCAACACATCTGCATTGTTAACCCACCTTTACAACAGTATTAGGCATATATACAGCAGCAGGGTAGATGGCTCCAGCCACTGCATATATTTTTAGTGGCCATGTTCTGCGGTGAAGTCTATCTAGTGACCAGGCTAGCTCACGGTCAGCTTCTATTGACTGGGAGATGGTAGTATGGGCCTCCTACTGTCCTTGGCCTACTTAAAAACGTTAAAAAGTGGAGAACCCCCCCCCCCCCCCCCCCTCCAGCAAGAACTCAACACAGTTGATCTTCCAGGAAGGAATTGGTGATGTAGCCTTCCCAGGGCGCACCTGTGAGGCCATGGCTAAGTTGAAGCAAGGGGAGTGCAAGCTTGTAACCAAGGCTTCCTAGGGCTGTGCATGCTGCCCCTTTTTTTATATTATATTTAGAGGTGGGGTTGGGGGTCCGCTTTACATTTTTTTTTTTAAAGTTGGACTATTCCTTTAACTACTAAACATGTGACGTTGATATAACCGGTGAACTGCTCCAGGTCCCGACACTCTTGTTAGAGACAGACCGCTGATGTCACATGTAGATTCACGCTTGTATAATAATTTCCATCATGTAATGACAAAGACCGAGGCTTATGTGGATCTCGGTTTCGGTCTTAAGGTGGGCTTAACCGCAAACAGGTCTCCTGCAGAGATGAAAGGCAAGACGTGCAAAACCATATATAAAAGGTTTTTACAAGAGTTTTAAAAGTGTGTGCGAGGAAATGAGCCTGGCTTTTTCCCTGTAATGCTAAAAAAACAGCAAAAAAAAAAATTAAAAAAAATAGAAAAAAAAATAAGAAAATAAAGGTTAAAAATTATACAAAAAATAATAATAAATAAATATATATATATATATATATATATATATATATATATATATATATATATATATATATATGAATATAAAAAAAAAATTGTGCAAAACAAATATATTATATTATATATAATTTTTTTTTTTTTTTGTACAATTTTCTTTTTATATAGGAGTATATTAAAAAAAGAAAAGAAAATTGTGCAAACATATAATATAATATATAATTATATTATTTTTGCACAATTTAATAATTTTTTATATTTTCATTTTTTTGTTATCATTTCTAATCTTTTTTTCATTTATTTATTTTTTTCAATTTTTTTTGCTTGTTTTTTTGCATTGCAGGGAAAAAGCCAGAGGGAAAAAAAGGAAGGTTAAAAATGTATATATATATATATATATATATATATATATATATATATATATATATATATATATATATATATATATATATAAAGAAGTAGGAATATATATATATATATATATATATATATATATATATATATATATATATATAAGAAGTAGGAATATATATAAAAAAAATTATGGGGGAAAAAAAAACGGTTAAAAACTGTACATAAAAAAAAAAAAAAAAGAATATAAAAAAAGAAAAGTTGTGAATCTGTGAACAGGAGTCAAGAGACTTTTTCCTAAATTCTAGGAGACTTCTTCGCAGGTAATAAGCCGGGTTGGTGGTTGCCGCCCAGCCGCGCACACGCCGGAGGTGAAAGGTGAAGGAATCCGAACAGCTGCCCATTGTTTTGTTAGCAGGGGGCAAGCATGACACCCCCTACCCCCCCCCCCCCTCCTCCACCTGTCCCTACCCCGTCTTTTGTGCCAAGTCTGTATGAGGCAGTTCATGAAAAGTGCTGACAGGTGCCAGCAGTGCTGGGGGCCCTGGGCTGGATTGGCCCTAATTAGAGGGGACAAAGTGGAAGTGGGTGAATGAGGGGGTGGGGAGGATGGGGGGCGGTGACATTTGCTCAGCTCAGGATCTCTGCGGTTTTGTCTCGCAGTTGTTAGAAGAAAGGAAAACGACAAACACAGATTGTCATCTGCCATATCTGCTTCCTCTCCAAACATCGCACACCTGTCACCACCGCCCTGCGAGAGGCAAGAATGATTGTGCTCCACTTCTGCTGATACAACAAGGTGAAGGGGGAGCGGGTTTTGGAGCAAGTTTTTATTGTTTTATTTTTTAGATTTTGTTTAACTAAAAATATAATATAAATATAGATTATTATTTAAAAAAAAAATATTGCAATAATAATAATATTTTTTTTTTATTAATAGTATTTTTTATTATTATATTATTATAAAAAAAAAAAAAAAAAAAAAATTATTAGGATATTACTTATATAGTTAGCCAACCAACTTAAAAATATAGATCTTTGAATTTTAACCTGCTTATATTTTGCCTTCCCTGGAGGTCAGATTTAAAAGTGGGTCAAGACGACGGATTTTGTAGCTATGCTTTTACAGGAGGACCCCCCACCAACACATGTCCTATCTCAACTCTACTCTATACTTTAGCATGCGTCCTCTCCAGATCTTCTGCCCTACACGTGGGTCTGGGAATCAGAGCTTCAACACACTATTTGTTCTGATTGGTGTTCAAACTCATAGCCAGATCCAAACACCAAGAGAAATGGTTCAAACTCATAACCAGATCCAAACACCAAGAGAAAGGGTTCAAACTCATAACCAGATCCAAACACCAAGAGAAAGGGTTCAAACTCATAACCAGATCCAAACACCAAGAGAAAGGGTTCAAACTCATAACCAGATCCAAACACCAAGAGAAAGGGTTCAAACTCATAACCAGATCCAAACACCAAGAGAAAGGGTTCAAACTCATAACCAGATCCAAACACCAAGAGAAAGGGTTCAAACTCATAACCAGATCCAAACACCAAGAGAAAGGGTTCAAACTCATAACCAGATCCAAACACCAAGAGAAAGGGTTCAAACTCATAACCAGATCCAAACACCAAGAGAAAGGGTTCAAACTCATAACCAGATCCAAACACCAAGAGAAAGGGTTCAAACTCATAACCAGATCCAAACACCAAGAGAAAGGGTTCAAACTCATAGCCAGATCTAACACCAAGAGAAAGGGTTCAAACTCATAACCAGATCCAAACACCAAGAGAAAGGGTTAAAACTCATAACCAGATCCAAACACCAAGAGAAAGGGTTCAAACTCATAGCCAGATCCAAACACCAAGAGAAAGGGTTCAAACTCATAGCCAGATCTAAAAACTCCAAGAGAAATGGTTCAAACTCATAACCAGATCTAAACACCAAGAGAAAGGGTTCAAACTCATAACCAGATCCAAACACCAAGAGAAAGGGTTCAAACTCATAGCCAGATCCAAACACCAAGAGAAAGGGTTCAAACTCATAACCAGATCCAAACACCAAGAGAAATGGTTCAAACTCATAACCAGATCCAAACACCAAGGCCTCGTACACACGAGGCAATAGATTTGTTCAAAACGGTCTGTCCGACCGATTTGAACAAATCTGTCTGTTTGGATTTTGGTTTGCTAGCGTGTACACACGAGCAAACCAAAATCCCCGCCAGCAGACGGCGCGCTGACGTGTCGGTGACGTTGACGTTGACGCCGCCACGTCACCGCACCAGGAAGTAAAACACTTCCGCGCATGCGCCGAATCCATTCGGCGGCGGTGCGAGACGACATGTCTGCTGGTAAGTGTACTAACCAGCAGAAATGTCGGGCGGACGGGTTCCCACCCGATAGATTTCAAAGCATGCTTTGAAATCTGCCAGGTGGCCAAATCCGTCGGCTCGCCCGTACACACGATCGAATCTGTCTGCTGGGACGGTCTAGCAGACCGTTTCCAGCAGACAGATTTGATCGTGTGTACGCGGCCCAAGAGAAAGGGTTCAAACTCATAACCAGATCCAAACACCAAGAGAAAGGGTTCAAACTCATAACCAGGCGGTATAGATGTCAATCTGTTCTTCAATACGGCATTACCGAATACATACGGTACTTGGGTTTCCATGCCTCTAAGAGCAATATGATTCACATCTGGTGGAAATGCCCCACCATTCAGAAATGTTGGCAACTTATTTTCGGTTCGGTGTTGTACCTTGATGGCGACCTCTATTAAACCCTCCCCTGAAATAGCTCTAATATCCATAATACCTGCACCCTTCAAAATGCTTGCGGCATTTTCTGACCATAGCCAGTGCGGTTATCCCTTGTCAATGGAAGTCAACCAATGTACCTACAATGGGGGAATGGGCCATCGAACTGGATTCTGGAGACCTCTAAACGACTGTTGGCGCAGGAGGCAGGTCGGGGAGATCAGTTTTCTCTTACCTTGACCTCAAAGACTGCAAGTGGGCATAGTATGGGCTATGGTCACCTGGACCTCACCAAAGACTGCAAGTGGGCATGGTATGGGCTATGGTCACCTGGACCTCACCAAAGACTGCAAGTGGGCATGCTTTGGGCTATGGTCACCTGGATCTCTTGGTCCAAGTTCCGATACTCATCCATTGTAGTCAGTGGACTTCTCTATACCTCCCGATACCTGACCTATTTGTATGCCTGTAACTTTGCTTATTCCTCAATAAACTCAGATTGAACTAAAGGTGGGTGAGAATAGAGCCAGCCGCAGATCCAGACTCCGCCTACAAGTGAAAAACCGCGTCCGGGCGGACTGACGCTTTATCAACTCACACCGAGAAGAAGAACCTGAATCTGCTGTATCACTTTTGGGGGAAATTGCACGCCGACTGTTAACCAACTTCTCAGCTGTTTCCATCTCAGAGGATTTCCTGCCGATGACGCACCACGCCCCAGCTGGCAGCAGCCCTGTGCGCTCTCCTGGACCGCCCTTCACTACTTCCTCGGCTGCATGGAGGACTACAAATCCCAGAGGTGCCTGTAAGACTGGCCCCAACAGCTGCCTAGCATTGCTTATGTTTATAGGTAACCTATTACTGGAGCATATCCAGGCAAGCTGAGCGTCGGCCCTTCCCACCAGCTGAGGAATTTACAATGGCATTCTGCAGGCCTCCCCGGGGGCCTCCGGACGGACGACAAAAAGTGAAACTGGAAGAGCCTCAACGCCCACGAATCAGGTTACCTCCTCCCTCCCCATAGAGGCTATGAGGCTCATAGGAGGAAAGGTGAGCTTAGCAGAGACAAAGACATCCTTCCACCTAGGGCCACAATGGGAGTACTCAGGGGCCCACCAGCTGTTCTGCAGCCATGGAAAGGTGCAGAGCCCTCCACGGCAGATGTCCTCCTTCAAATTCCTGCAGGGACGCGCGTGCGTGACAGCGATTATCCCGACAACAAAGTCCATGTGACTCTTATCGCCTTATCATGGTCAGATAAGAAATTCCAACCAACCGATAAGAAAGAAAGTGAAACCCAACAAGAGCGGCGGGTGCAAAGGACAATTACAGCTGAACCTCGGATTGCGAGTAACGCAGTTAATGAGCGTTTCGCAATACGAGCGCTGTATTTAAAAAAAATCCTAACTTGGTTTGCGAGTGTTGTCTCGCAAAACGAGCAGGATTCAAGCCAAAGCGGTGTGCAGTACTGCGTTTGGCCTGAGGTGGGGGGGCGCCAGAGCTGAGCGGAGCCGAACGGCGCCGTTCGGAAAGACTCGGAAATACCGTGGGGAAATACTCATCTCCTTGTCTCCCTGTATTGTGTTGTTTTAATGTTCCCCTGTCAAGACGCCCTCCTCCCTGGCAGTGCTTCTCTTTTTGTCAACATTCGTGGTCTGCGACCATTCTCTGTGGGGACCTCCGTGGGTCACCCATGTTGGACTTAGGGGTGGTGTCTGTAATCTCCATGGAGGGGGCGAGCAGGAGTGTCAGGACGCCCACTAACACACAGCTCCTTTCTCTATCTGCAAAGTAGAGAGTGTCCTGACTTGCCTGCTCGCCCCCTCAAGAAGCTTTCTCTACACCAGGGAAAAAGCCTTGCATTACTGCGTGGAGTTACAGACAGAAGAACAGGAAGTGAGGATTTCTCAGAAGAAATAAGGATATTTAAAAGCAAAATGGAAGGATGAGGTCAGTAAAGGAGGACTGCACTAAGCTAAAGGAAGATATTTAGGGAAAAAAAATTCCTTTACAACCCCTTTAAATGTTCGCAATGATTTCATGAATTGTTCTTGCTTTGTTTTTACATGATCAATCACATATGTGATTGATCCTTTTTATATGTACTAATTAACATTTGATCTTACTCAATTTTGGTGGTGTTGTTGCTGTTAAAATCCCATTTAGGGGATATCTCGTTTTTCTTCAAAGGACAATTATAGGACATGTAGCGTCCTCACATTGGCTATGTATTTCTCAGACGGGGCGGCACACAGTTGCTGGAGCAATGCATGATGGGAGGTATGCACTGACGTTACGCACGCTCCCTGACATAGGTTTGTAGAAACAGGTGGAGAATGCGGGCAGAGGAAATCAAAAAAAAAAAAAAAGTCAGTTTTTATGAACGTGTATCAGGAAACGATGCAACGGGACGAAACTTCCTGGAATAGTTTGGGGACCTGACTTGCTCGCCCAGCAAAGCGTTGACCGCCCCTTCAAAAAGGTTTCCGAGAAACGCCATAGAAACCAGAAGGGTTGCCGGGCGACCAGCCAGGAGATGCTCAGAAGGGGTCAAAAATGCTGCCAAGTCCCGTCCCTTTTTTTTTTTTTTTGGAACCTTTCCAGAGTGCACAGAAGATACATTGTAATCGCTAGAACAAATTGTAACCTTTTCCAAATGATTGGAATGACATGACCACATTGTGGTTCTTAGAGGTCTTAGAGAATGCTGGAGTCGTTATCAATACAGTGATATCTGAGGAGGGTTCAAGGATGATCATGTGACCACAATACAGGCAGAACACTGGCTTGGAGCCATTGGGGTGGTTTATTATTAAATACCTACAGGAAAGAAGCAGATGAGGATCTGCTACATAATTGGAGGAAGAGGAGGGGTGGGAGTGGGGCAGGGGGTTAATTTAAAATGTTGCATTTTGAGACATTTATTTTTACTGATAGGAAAGCCAACACAACAGGTTGCACAACCTCCTCCCACACACATACCCATCTACACAGCCAGCGCATGCAGAGACAAGTCGTAGTGAAGGTAAACACAAAGCGCACTTACATTTCGGAAGAGACGGGGCTGATATCCTCCAAACACAAACCTGGTAGAGAGACAAACGGAAAGGTTAGAGAATGCCGAATAAAAAAAGTGCGATATCACTTTAAATGGAGGAACTAAATTGCTGTATATCGTGCGATCATTTCCCACTGTATGCCATCCATCATTTCCCCACTGTATGCCACTATTTCCCCACTGTATGCCACCATTTCCCCACTGTATGCCACCATTTCCCCACTGTATGCCACTATTTCCCCACTGTATGCCACCATTTCCCCACTGTATGCCACCATTTCCCCACTGTATGCCACCATTTCCCCACTGTATGCCACCATTTCCCCACTGTATGCCACCATTTCCCCACTGTATGCCACCATTTCCCCACTGTATGCCACCATTTCCCCACCGTATTCCACCATTTCCCCACCGTATGCCACCATTTCCCCACTGTATGCCATCCATTTCCCCACTGTATGCCACCATTTCCCCACTGTATGCCACCATTTCCCCACTGTATGCCACCATTTCCCCACTGTATGCCACCATTTCCCACTGTATGCGATCTTTCCCCACTGTATGCCACCATTTCCCACTGTATGCCACCATTTCCCCACTGTATGCCACCATTTCCCCACTGTATGCCATTATTTCCCCACTGTATGCCACCATTTCCCCCTGTATGCCACCATTTCCCCACTGTATGCCACCATTTCCCCACTGTATGCCACCATTTCCCCACTGTATGCCACCATTTCCCACCGTATGCCACCATTTCCCCACCGTATGCCACCATTACCCACTGTATGCCATTATTTCCCAAACGCTGCCGATCTCCTGTACCCAACACACTCCGATATTTTGTGTCTGCACCATCAGAAAACCCCCTGCCCCCCCCCCCCCCACAAGTTTACACTTTCCCCCCTACTATACAATATTCAAAATAAAATAAAAAAAAAGCCAACCTTTATCGTAAGCTCTAATTGTATTACCAATATCCTAGTAAGTGTTGGCACTTGATATTCTTATCTTTATTATTTAAAAATTTAATAAAAAAAACTATTGAAAAAAAAAAGAAAAAGCCAACCATATCGGCAAAATAAATAAATATTCAAATAAATAAAATTAATAGAAAAATAAAGGCAACAGTTCTCAAATAAAGATATTGCTGCTATAGGGTGATTCTCTTTACGGGGTAAACCCTGGGTATCTGCGACATCCCAGGAGGAGAGGCACAGGGCACCCTAATCAATGCATGTTGCAACCCTAATGGATGGGGGCGATCGCCCGGCGCACTCACCGGAGTCGGACGAGTCGGAGGAAGAGGTGCGGATCAAGCTGGAGGTCAGGACGGGATAGCCGAAGCCTCGTCGCTTTGGTGTGTCGCTGAGGCTGCAAAAAAAGAAAATTGTAAATCGGTCGTATAAAACTTTAAAAAAAAAAAGTGCATAAACACAAGAAGTCCTTTTAAAAAAACAAAACAAAAAAAAAAAAAAAGCAAAAAAAATCCCCAAAAAATTAAATACACCAACAAGAAACCCCCCCCCCAAAAACTATTTTTTTGTCAATAGGTGGTAAGAAACATTAAAAAACAAAAAGAACACAAAACATACACAAACACAAAAAATCCCTCTAAAATTGAAAAAACAAAGCAAAGAACCCCCCAAAAAATAAACCAAAAAGAACCCCCCCCCCCCAAAAAAAAAAATTTTAAACTGGTGGTAGGAAACATAAAAAAAAACATAAAAAAAAATCCCAAAATAAAATGAAAAAAAAATAAAATTAATAAAACACAAAACAAACACAAAAAACCCTCTAAAATTGAAAAAACAAAACAAAGAACCCCCCTAAAAAATAAAAGAAATACCCCCCCCCCCCCCAAAAAAAAAACACAAAAAGACATCTAAAATTAAAAAATCCGAAGCAAACTCGTGTAAAACGCACGGATATTTAAACACGGGAGAAACCGATCCGAGGAGAAATATAAACAAACTCTAAACTTCACAGATCAGTTTCTCCTGTTTGAACCAAACAAACACAGGAGGCGGCTGGGAATGGGGGCGCGCCGTCTAATTGCTGCAATCAGCCAGAAGAAGACGCAATTCACTATTTTCTACAATTATATAGACTGAGCATGAATAGGGGGCTAAAACCTGTCAGAGTCCCCCCCCCCCTCCCCATCGGTGTCCCCATTGCAGAGATTTCCCTTCACTTCCTGTGCCACTGCCAGAACAGGAAGTGAGGGAATCCATTTTGCTTTTAAATGTCCTTATTGAGAAATCCTCACTTCTTGTTCTTCTGTCTGTAACTCCAGTAATGTGAGGCTTTCTCCCTGGTGTGGAGTGTCGTGCTCGCCCCCTCCCTTGGACTACAGGAGTGTCAGGATGCTCTCTATGTTGCAGATAGAGAAAGGAGCTGTGTGTTAGTGGGCGTCCTGACTCTCCTGTAGTCCAAGGGAGGGGGCGAGCACGACACTCCACACCAGGGAGAAAGCCTTGCATTACTGTGTGTAGTTACAGACAGAAGAACAGGAAGTGAGGATTTCTCAGAAGAAATAAGGACATTTAAAAGCAAAATGGAAGGATGAGGGAAGTGAAGGAGGACTGCACTAAGGTACAGGAAGCTATTTAGGGGGGAAAAAATGTACCTTTACAACCCCTTTTCGTTTTACTTTAGAGTTTACCAGTGAGGGAATGCACAAATGTGTGGTTTGTCATCAGAACAGGAATAGAGGGAAAATCTTCTAATGGGGACACTATTTCCGGTGACAACCAGGGATTCCCTGGATATTGGTCATATACACCAATAAAAAACAATTAATAAATTCCAAATCTAACCAGGGATTCCCTCGCTTTGTAGGGATTTCCTCTCACTTCCTGTTTGGCTATGAGACAGGAAGTGAGGGGAAATCTACAAAAAAAGACACAGACAGCAAAAAAGATCTCACAGAGGTTCTAGGCCTCTCTTACTTTACAAAAAAAAAAAAAAAGTTTTGTCTTTAGTTCTAATTGGCCAATAAAAAGTATCACTGTACACTTTCTGCGATAACATTTCTTTTTTAAACCTTTGCTGCATCGACCAATCACATCGCCTGTATTCTGACATTGTCACAGCAATCGCAGGACTCCGCCCCCCTCTCTAACCCAGGACTTTTTTTTCTGTAGCCAGAGGGGCTCAATATTCTGCTTTCCTGCCCCGGGGGGAGGGGAGGGGGGGGGACATGTTTGGAGGTGTTTAATGAGCGATTCCACACCTCGGCCCCGGACAGGTACAATAAAAGGTGTTTGTTGGCGGATTAGATGGCTTCCTTTGTCATTATATAGGAAGGTGTGCGAGAAACGTGACAACAACGGTGTCCCCAGAACATCACACCTGGGCAAATGTCCCCTGCCGGGGGGGGGGGGGGGGGGGGGGGGAATCCCTTCCTAAAATATTGACAGTGCCAAAAAAAAAAGAAAGAGCTGCAAATGAATTCCCTCATTTTATACCCAAGACTGAGAATCTAAAAGCTAGGGAAGCAGTTTTTTTTTGGTGTCCCCATTAGGGAGGTTTTTTTCCAAACTTCCTGCTGTGTCACCAGAACAGGAAGTAAGGAAATCTCACTAAAAAGGACACCGGCACCCATTCCCATTTTTTTTATTCCTGTGTTTAATTGATCAGATTGTCCTCACTTCCTGTTGTGTCACCAGAGCAGGAAGAACATCTCAAAAAAAGGCACACAGATAGGAACAGACACCAGGTACAGGTTCTCAGCTTTCCCCATTCTATTAATAGACATTTATTAATAGAATCAACTTTGGTCTATTAATAAAGGTTTTCTTTTTCTTTTTTTTTTGGGGGGGGGGGTGTTTTTGTGTCCAGTTAAAGAGATTTTCCTTACTTCCTGTTGTGTCACCACAACAGGAAGTAAGAAAATCTCACCAAAAAAAGGGAGAAAGTTCAGGAAGTAAGAAAATCTCACCAAAGGGACACAGGTACCAAGAGAAATGCCTGTCGCAGGTTCTCAACATTCCCCATTCTATTGATTTTTTTTTATTTGTGTGTCCAAATTATGAGATTCTCCTCACTTCCTGTTGTGTCACCAGCACAGGAAGTAAGAAAATCTCACCAAAAAATGGGAGAAAGTTCAGGAAGTAAGAAAATCTCACCAAAAGGGACACAGACAAGAAGAGAAATGCCTGTCACGGGTTCTCAACCTTCCCCATTCTATTGAGTGTTTTTTTTATTTGTCTGTCCAAATTATGAGATTCTCCTCACTTCCTGTTGTGTCGCCAGCACAGGAAGTAAGAAAATCTCACCAAAAAATGGGAGAAAGTTCAGGAAGTAAGAAAATCTCACCAAAAGGGACACAGACAAGAAGAGAAATGCCTGTCACGGGTTCTCAACCTTCCCCATTCTATTGAGTGTTTTTTTTATTTGTCTGTCCAAATTATGAGATTCTCCTCACTTCCTGTTGTGTCGCCAGCACAGGAAGTAAGAAAATCTCACCGAAAAAGGGAGAAAGTTCAGGAAGTAAGAAAATCTCTTTTCTTTTTCTTTTTTTTTGGGGGGGGGGGTGTTTTTGTGTCCAGTTAAAGAGATTTTCCTTACTTCCTGTTGTGTCACCAGCACAGGAAGTAAGAAAATCTCACCAAAAAAGGGGACACAGGTACCAAGAGAAACGCCTGTCACAGGTTCTCAACCTTCCCCATTCTATTGAGTGTTTTTTTATTTGTGTTTCCAAATTATGAGATTCTCCTCACTTCCTGTTGTGTCACCAGCACAGGCAGTAAGAAAATCTCACCAAAAAAAGGGAGAAAATTCAGGAAGTAAGAAAATCTCACCAAAAGGGACACAGACAAAGAACAGACACCTGGCGCGGGTTCCCAGCTTTACACATTCTATTAATAAAAGTTGTTTTTATTCTTTTTTATTGTTGTGTCCAATTGATGGGATTTTCCTCACTTCCTGTTGTGTTGTCACCAGGTCAGGAAGTGATGAAGAATCTCTCTGGGGGCACACCTTGTGATGAAAACCCTGACAGGTGATATGCCTTTCCCAGATTTATCCAAAAGTCAAATTCTAACAGGACAGGCAGCCTGTTAGTTCACTGACAAGGTTTTTTAATGGGTGGACCACACTGGGCCAGGGAAGAACAATGGGGGGCCAGCAAAAAAAAACAACAACAAGCCACAGAAGAACAATGGGGGAGGGCGGCTAAAACCCAACAAGCCACACAATGGGGGACGGGGGGGCCAGTGTATAGTAATGGCATGCATACAGCACTGCACAATAGGCCTCCGTCACATGGGCACTCTACATATGAATACAGACTGGACACCAACACACCACAACAACATACACATGTAAATACTGGAGGCAAAAGTCATCAGAGTCCAAAACACACAAGAAACAGTCAATGTATAGAAAGATCAATACAGGAGGTCATATCCGCCAATATAAACCGATCAGACGATCAATAAACTGCGGAAGTGCTGAGAAAACTCCAGAATATCGTCAATATATCCAATACAGGAGAGAATTCATACACTGGAGACTGGAGGAGATACAGCACAGGATCCACACAACATAAAACACAACATAACATAAAACACAACACAACATAAAACACAACACAACATAAAACACAACACAACATAAAACACAACATAACATAAAACACAACACAACACAACATAAAACACAACACAACACAACATAAAACACAACATAACATAGAACACAACACAACATAAAACACAACATAGAACACAACACAACATACACAGCGTACTGATCACCCCTGGAATCCAACACAACCCACACAATGTCATTATAACAGAACAGGATTGGATACAATGTATCAGTCTGTGTGAGATCACATATACACAATGTATCAACCTGAATATAAACAATATAAACACACAACATCCCCACTGATATAAACAGTAAGAGACGGAGATACAAAATAAAACAATGGAGCTAAAAATAGAAATGTGGAATATAAACCCGTTCCAGAAATAGAATAGAATGTATGGAGGAAATATACATTACAGATAGGGGAGGGGGTATAGGAAGTATACATGCACTGCCAGGACTGGGGGGGGGGGGGGGTATAGGAAGTATACATGCAGTGCCAGGACTGGAGGGGGGGGGGGTATGGAAAGTATACATGCAGTGCCAGAACTGGAGGGGGGGTAGAAAGTATACATGCAGTGCCAGGACTGGGGGGGGGGGGTATGGAAAGTATACATGCAGTGCCAGGACTGGGGGGGGGGGTATGGAAAGTATACATGCAGTGCCAGGACTGGGGGGGGGGAGTATAGAAAGTATACATGCAGTGCCAGAACTGGAGGGGGGGTAGAAAGTATACATGCAGTGCCAGGACTGGGGGGGGGGGGGTATGGAAAGTATACATGCAGTGCCAGGACTGGGGGGGGGTATGGAAAGTATACATGCAGTGCCAGGACTGGGGGGGGGGAGTATAGAAAGTATACATGCAGTGCCAGGACTGGGGGGGGGGTAGAAAGTATACATGCAGTGCCAGGACTGGGGGGGGGGGGGTATGGAAAGTATACATGCAGTGCCAGGACTAGGGGGGGGGTATAGAAAGTATACATGCAGTGCCAGGACTGGGGGGGGGGGGGTAGAAAGTATACATGCACTGCCAGGACTGGGGGGGGGTATGGAAAGTATACATGCAGTGCCAGGACTAGGGGGGGGGGGGGGGGGTATAGAAAGTATACATGCAGTGCCAGGACTGGGGGGGGGGGTATGGAAAGTATACATGCAGTGCCAGGACTAGGGGGGGGGTATAGAAAGTATACATGCAGTGCCAGGACTGGGGGGGGGGGGTAGAAAGTATACATGCACTGCCAGGACTGGGGGGTATAGAAGAAAGTATACATGCAGTGCCAGGACTGGGGGGGGTATAGAAAGTATACATGCAGTGCCAGGACTGGGGGGGGGGGTAGAAAGTATACATGCAGTGCCAGGACTGGAGGGGGGGGGTAGAAAGTATACATGCAGTGCCAGGACTGGAGGGGGGGGGGTAGAAAGTATACATGCAGTGCCAGGACTGGGGGGGGTAGAAAGTATACATGCAGTGCCAGGACTGGGGGGGGTAGAAAGTATACATGCAGTGCCAGGACTGGGGGGGTATGGAAAGTATACATGCAGTGCCAGGACTGGGGGGGGTAGAAAGTATACATGCAGTGCCAGGACTGGGGGGGGTATAGAAAGTATACATGCAGTGCCAGGACTGGGGGGGGTATAGAAAGTATACATGCAGTGCCAGGACTGGGGGGGGTATAGAAAGTATACATGCAGTGCCAGGACTGGGGGGGGGTATAGAAAGTATACATGCAGTGCCAGGACTGGGGGGGGGGGGGTAGAAAGTATACATGCAGTGCCAGGACTGGAGGGGGGGGGTAGAAAGTATACATGCAGTGCCAGGACTGGAGGGGGGGGGGTAGAAAGTATACATGCAGTGCCAGGACTGGGGGGGGTAGAAAGTATACATGCAGTGCCAGGACTGGGGGGGGTAGAAAGTATACATGCAGTGCCAGGACTGGGGGGGTATGGAAAGTATACATGCAGTGCCAGGACTGGGGGGGTAGAAAGTATACATGCAGTGCCAGGACTGGGGGGGTATAGAAAGTATACATGCAGTGCCAGGACTGGGGGGGGTATAGAAAGTATACATGCAGTGCCAGGACTGGGGGGGTATAGAAAGTATACATGCAGTGCCAGGACTGGGGGGGTATAGAAAGTATACATGCAGTGCCAGGACTGGGGGGGGGGTATAGAAAGTATACATGCAGTGCCAGGACTGGGGGGGGTATAGAAAGTATACATGCAGTGCCAGGACTGGGGGGGGTATAGAAAGTATACATGCAGTGCCAGGACTGGGGGGGTATAGAAAGTATACATGCAGTGCCAGGACTGGGGGGGGGTATAGAAAGTATACATGCAGTGCCAGGACTAGGGGGGGGGTATAGAAAGTATACATGCAGTGCCAGGACTGGGGCCCACAGATCAATGCAAACCCCATGACGCTAATGTAGAAACCAGGAGGAGCCAGGATAAGTGGGGGGGCAGGGTGCCAGGAGAAGGGGGCAGGGTGCCAGGAGAGGGGGGCAGGGTGCCAGGAGAGGGGGGCAGGGTGCCAGGAGAAGGGGGCAGGGTGCCAGGAGAAGGGGGCAGGGTGCCAGGTCCACATATTACATGCACATAGTAATGTAATACAACAAATTAGATCTCCTGAATGCATACAGGGGTGCCAAGAAGGGGGTAGGGGTGCAAATTATATTAATACCACAAATAAGAAATAGCGAATTGAATTAAATCAGTGTGTGTGTGGGGGGGGGGGGGGGTACTAAAGAAGAATGCCAGGGGTGGTTAGCAGTGCACACAAATCCAATACTGCATGCACCAGTTCCAAGATTAGGGGGTGCAGAAGAAGGGTGCAGGACAACAGGGGTCAGGACCGTCTTTATTACGGATTGGGCCCAGGGCAGAAGCCCCTTTTGCCCCCTGTGTTAAGACGGCCCTGCAGGCTGCAAAAGAAGAGGGTGCAGAGAGAAGGGTGATGAGGAACAAAATAAGGGGTGCAGGATGTGGGAGAAGGGGTCTAGGGTGTAGGGTACAAAAGAAGGGGTGCAGAGTACAGAAAGGGGGTGCAGAGAGGATAGTAATCCAATCCCCGGTGTATATATATATACACATTCCCGGTATATACACACACACACACACATCCGCCGTATATATACGTTGTCTCACCTCCCGAGGACTCCGAGCTGGTTCATGGTGAAGGTGAGGCTGGTGACCGGGGACAGGACCCCCGGTTCGGGGCTCAGCAGGCTCAGTCCGCACGGTAGAAGGGTGGAGGGGCGGCGGAGGGGGCGGCTGGTGGGACTGAAGTCGTTCAGCATCTTCTCCATCTCCATGGTGCGGAGCGATGTGCGGGGCGGTGCGGGGGGAAGCGGTGTGCGGAGCGGGGTGATGATGGAGGGTGGGTGGGGGGTAAATTCTCTATAATCCGATCATAATCCTCCGGTGGGTGGGGATGTTGTAGTAGCCGGCCGGGCACACATAGACCCTGCGATTCCTCCGCTCTCCGCCCGGCCTGGCCTCTTCTCTCTTCTCTCCTCCGATCCTCCGCACCATTTATATTCGAAAAATAACAGAGCCAGGCGGAGGGGGGGACAGCCAATGGGAGCGCCGGGGGGGCGGGGATAGCCGCTGTCACTCGGGCTGAAAGGCGAGAAGGAGGGGCGGGGCCGGGAGCTGTCACTCTGCTGCTGTGGAGAGGAGTGGGCGGGGTGTCGCTGTCACAGAGCTGGGGAGCGCTACAGGGATCCATCCATTCCATATACATCATTATACATCCCATACATCTCTATACAGGGATCCCTCCATATACATCCTAATACATCCCTATACAGAGGGGGGGGGGGGCACATACATCCACATCTCTATACAGGGGCCACATACTTCATTATACATCCTAATACATCCCTATACAGGGGCCACACTAATCCCTATATCCTGTAAAATAATAATACACCCTAATACACCCCTATACAGGGGCCACATACATCCCTATACACCCTAATACACCCCTATACAGGGGTTCCTATACACCCTAATACACCCCTATACAGGGACCACATACATCCCTATACACCCTAATACACCCCTATACAGGGGTTCCTAT
Source organism: Rana kukunoris (assembly GCA_029574335.1). Taxonomy (NCBI): domain Eukaryota; kingdom Metazoa; phylum Chordata; class Amphibia; order Anura; family Ranidae; genus Rana; species Rana kukunoris. The sequence continues at coordinate 725,014,211 of CM056049.1, read as the reverse complement.
ACACCCTAATACACCCCTATACAGGGACCACATACATCCCTATACACCCCAATACACCCCTATACAGGGGTTCCTATACATCCTATTACACCCCTATACAGGGACCACATACATCCCTATACACCCCAATACACCCCTATACAGGGGTTCCTATACATCCTAATACACCCCTATACAGGGGCCACATTAATCCCAATACATCCCAATACAGGGGCCACACTAATTTCTATACAGGGGCCACACTAATCCCAATACATCCCTATACAGGGGCCACATGCATCCCTATACAGGGGCCACACTAATCCCTATACATCTCTATACAGGGGTCCATATAAATCCCATACATCCCTATACATCTCTATACAGGGGCCACATACATCCCTATACACCCTAATACACCCCTATACAGGGGTTCCTATACACCCTAATACACCCATATACAGGGACCACATACATCCCTATACACCCCAATACACCCCTATACAGGGGTTCCTATACATCCTAATACACCCCTATACAGGGGCCACATACATCCCTATACACCCTAATACACCCCTATACAGGGGTTCCTATACACCCTAATACACCCCTATACAGGGACCACATACATCCCTATACACCCCAATACACCCCTATACAGGGGTTCCTATACATCCTAATACACCCCTATACAGGGGCCACATTAATCCCAATACATCCCAATACAGGGGCCACACTAATTTCTATACAGGGGCCACACTAATCCCAATACATCCCTATACAGGGGCCACATGCATCCCTATACAGGGGCCACACTAATCCCTATACATCTCTATACAGGGGTCCATATAAATCCCATACATCCCTATACATCTCTATACAGGGGCCACATACATCATTATACATCCCTATACAGGGGCCACATACATCCCTATACAGGGGCCCCATACATCCCTATACAGGGGCCACATACATCCCTATACAGGGGCCACATACATCCCTATTCATTCCTTTACAGGGGTCCATATACATCCCAATACATCCCTACACATGGGTCCATATACATCCCATACATCTTACGTAATACATCCCTATACAGGGGCCACATACATCCCTATACTTGGGGCCACATACATCCCATACATCTCTATACAGGGGCCACATACATCCCATACATCTCTATACAGGGGTCCATATATATCCCTATACAGGGGCCACATACATTATTATACATCCCTATACATATACATCACAATAAGAAGCGTATAGGGAGGGTTGCAGAGATTATTATGGGTATTCTTCATATATTACATTAGAGGAGACATATATATTAATATAAAGGAGGATGCATACATTAAAATGGGGGTGCTGCATGCAATACTGCTGGGGTGCAACATTTGTTGCTATAGAAGTGTCCACCTCCTTCCTATAAGAGTGTGTGTGGGGGTGGGGGGATTATTATTATTATACATGATTTATATAGCTGGGAAAGTGGGAATGCATATAATATTATAGGGTGTTGCATGCGTTTACTATATGTTGCCAGTTTATATATATATACAGGGCTTTTTTTCTGGGGGAACTTGGGGGAACTCAGTTCCACCACCTTTGGCTCAGACCCTTTGGAGCCTGCTCACCACAATCACTTGTAAACACAGAAGTCTGGTTTCTGTGTTTACAAGTGACAGCTTTGTAACCCCCTGAACTCTGCACTCTGTATGTAATGCAATTCTGGTATTTAATGCCCCTTTAAGACCCTTCTACTGTTTGTGAAATCTGAACGGGTCGTGGTTGAGTTCCTGTACCTATTTTCTGAGAAAAAAAGCTCTGTATATATATATATATATATATATTACTATTGGGGTGCATATCTCCTGAGTGCAGAGGTCATGCATACATTATTTTAGGGGTGCTATATACATCACTATAAGGGCACTGCAAATAATACTGTAAGAATGCAGATCATTTTTAGTATGAGTGTGTAGAGGGCTTCATGGATTATTTTGGGTGTGCCTTGTACTTTACTATTGGGGTGCAGATCTTTATAAGTGTGCAGGAGGCTCCATACATTACTATAGGGGTGCTGAGCTCTAAAAGTATGCAGGAGGCTCCATACATTACTATAGGGGTGCAGAGCTCTAAAAGTACGCAGGAGGCTCCATACATTATTATAGGGGTGCTGAGCTCTAAAAGTATGCAGGAGGCTCCATACATTACTACAGAGGTGCAGAGCTCTAAAAGTATGCAGGAGGCTCCATACATTACTATAGGGGTGCAGAGCTCTAAAAGTATGCAGGAGGCTCCATACATTACTACAGAGGTGCAGAGCTCTAAAAGTATGCAGGAGGCTCCATACATTACTATAGGGGTGCTGAGCTCTAAAAGTATGCAGGAGGCTCCATACATTACTATAGGGGTGCTGAGCTCTAAAAGTATGCAGGAGGCTCCACACATCACTATAGGGGTGCAGATCTCTATAAGTATGCAAGGTGCTCCACACATCATTATAGGGGTGCAGAGCTCTAAAAGTATGCAGGAGGCTCCATACATCACTATAGGGGTGCAGAGTTCTAAAAGTATGCAGGAGGCTCCACACATCACTATAGGGATGCAGAGTTCTAAAAGTATGCAGGAGGCTCCATACATCACTATAGGGGTGAAGAGTTCTAAAAGTATGCAGGAGGCTCCATACATCACTATAGGGGTGCAGAGTTCTAAAAGTATGCAGGAGGCTCCACACATCACTATAGGGGCGCAGAGCTCTAAAAGTATGCAGGAGGCTCCATACATCACTATAGGGGCGCAGAGCTCTAAAAGTATGCAGGAGGCTCCACACATCACTATAGGGGCGCAGAGCTCTAAAAGTATGCAGGAGGCTCCATACATCACTATAGGGGCGCAGAGCTCTAAAAGTATGCAGGAGGCTCCATACATCACTATAGGGGTGCAGAGTTCTAAAAGTATGCAGGAGGCTCCACACATCACTATAGGGATGCAGAGTTCTAAAAGTATGCAGGAGGCTCCATACATCACTATAGGGGTGAAGAGTTCTAAAAGTATGCAGGAGGCTCCATACATCACTATAGGGGTGCAGAGTTCTAAAAGTATGCAGGAGGCTCCACACATCACTATAGGGGCGCAGAGCTCTAAAAGTATGCAGGAGGCTCCATACATCACTATAGGGGCGCAGAGCTCTAAAAGTATGCAGGAGGCTCCACACATCACTATAGGGGCGCAGAGCTCTAAAAGTATGCAGGAGGCTCCATACATCACTATAGGGGCGCAGAGCTCTAAAAGTATGCAGGAGGCTCCACACATCACTATAGGGGCGCAGAGCTCTAAAAGTATGCAGGAGGCTCCACACATCACTATAGTGGTGCAGATCTCTAAAAGTATGCAGGAGGCTCCATACATCACTATAGTGGTGCAGATCTCTAAAAGTACGCAGGAGGCTCCACACATAACTATAGGGGTGCAGAGTTCTAAAAGTATGCAGGAGCCTCCATACATCATGTGCGGGGGGCTACATATATATTATAGGGGTGCCCCTGATATTACTATAGGGGTGTAGACCTTCATATTGTTAGGGGTGCTCCATACAATATTGTAGGGTTCCTTGGAAGGTGAATCATGTACTTGCTTCATATGTCTCAAGGACTGTGGGGGGGGGGGGGGGGGGTTGATCTGCTCTTTCTTCTCAAATTGCCTGCCCAGTCTTTACATTATAGGTGCTTTCTAATGGAATAAGTAATTGCGGAGTCCAGCTGTGATAGGATGTCACCATGGGGGTCCCTGTCTAAAACAGGGCGGTGGTGGGTTCATTCAGCTAGACCGGTGCCCATCTAAACACTGAACCACTGAAATATTTAAATCTGGCACCAAGGGGCCCCATTGAAGAGTCCTTGAGGTGGGCAGAGGCAGTGAATGATTAAGCAGATGAATAGAGTTTCCCTCTAAGACTATTATGTATATAAAAGACTATTGACAAGCACAGCTCATTGTCTTTGTACATTTGTATGTGCCAATGTGGCCTCGGGGTCTAGGTCTCCAGTATGGCTCCCACCTGTGGCTGTGTCCTCTCTCCTTCCTTAATTGTTTGGAAAACACCATTTCATATACTGTGCATCATCTGTATGCCCTCTATTTGCATTGCACCAGGGATGGATTGGCCTACTGGCCATGGTAATGGTCTACTGATTGGTAAAGGTCTAGTCTACTGGCAATGGTCTACTGATTGGTAAAGGTCTAGTCCAGGGGTCTCCAAACTTTCTAAACAAAAGAGCCAGTTTATGGTCCTTCAGAATTTAGGTAGGGGGGCAGACTAGGGTCATTGGGAGTAGAAAATGTCCAGTGGGAGCAAATAATACCATATTTTTGGTGTCAGTGGGAAGACTATTGCTCCATTGTTGGTGTCAATGAAAATAATTGATGGTGTCAGTTGGAGGAGCAGTGCCCCATTGTTGTCAGCAACAAGCATTATGCTCCATTGGAGTTGGATGGAATAGTGTCCCAAGGGCCACATTAAGGCACGCAAAGGGCCGCATTAAGGCACGCAAAGGGCCGCATTAAGGCACGCAAAGGGCCGCATTAAGGCACGCAAAGGGCCGCATTCGGCCCCAGGGCCGCAGTTTGGAGACCCCTGATCTAGTCTACTGGCAATGGTCTACTGATTGGTAAAGGCCTGGTCTAGTGGTAATGGTCTACCAATTTGCAAAAATATATTTTTTAATATTTATAATATTTTTAATATTTATAATTATTACAGTAGTATTTTGTTAAAATAATATGTTTTTAAAAATGCAAAAAAAAAAATGAATATTACTGTAATTAAAAAATAATAATAATATACATAAAATATGCTAGAATGTTTCCAATATTTAGCTGACAATCTATAACAAATCTTCCAGCACTCGATCCACACATTGCACAGGCATAAGAATAAATACAAAATAAACATAAAAATATATAATACAAATAACAAAAAAAATTGTTATTATATATATATATATAAAGATAGATAGATAGATATACATAGATAGATAGGTAGATAGATAGATAGATAGATAGATAGATAGATAGATAGATAGATAGATAGATAGATAGATAGATAGATAGATAGATAGATAGATAGATAGATAGATAGATAGATAGATATTAGGGCTGCGCATCTTCACCGGTCTCACGATTCGATGCGATTACGATTATCAAGTGCACGATTCGATTCGATGCGATTCCGCGATGCATCACGATGCATCACGATTGCAGCACAAGTGCGCATGGCTTTCATCAAAAAAAAATTAAGTACATTTTTTTTCTATCTGTTCTTAAAAAAAAAAACACAATATAACACTTCCTGCATGTAGCAAAGTCTAAACACAGCAGACCTGCTACAGGAGACGGTCAGAGATTGCAGAACTGCTACAGGAGATGGTCAGAGACTGCAGACCTGCTACAGGAGATGGTCAGAGACTGCAGACCTGCTACAGGAGATGGTCAGAGACTGCAGACCTACTACAGGAGATGGTCAGAGACTGCAGACCTACTACAGGAGATGGTCAGAGACTGCAGACCTACTACAGGAGATGGTCAGAGACTGCAGACCTACTACAGGAGATGGTCAGAGACTGCAGACCTACTACAGGAGATGGTCAGAGACTGCAGACCTGCTACAGGAGATGGTCAGAGACTGCAGACCTACTACAGGAGATGGTCAGAGACTGCAGACCTACTACAGGAGATGGTCAGAGACTGCAGACCTACTACAGGAGATGGTCAGAGACTGCAGACCTACTACAGGAGATGGTCAGAGACTGCAGACCTACTACATGAGATGGTTATTCTACCCCATGCACCGTCACTACGTGTTAAAACAATGCACCCTCATCTTATCTGTGATCTGTGCTACTGCTAGCCGCCGTGGTCACTCAGTGAAAGCCAGTCACGGTTGGTAAAGTGATCTCTATCTCTCCTTCTCCAATCTTCGTGGCACACTGGCATTGAACAAACAGCTACAACAACATATGTCCCAACATCCTCCCGCCCCCTCCCCAAATGACAACGTATGCCATTTCATTAATTATGGTTTTATGTATTCATTGTCTTAGTGATTGATTCACATAACAACTTCAGTACTTACCTTGTTTGTATGATTTATGGTTTTGCTCATCACTGCCCCACACATGCACTGCATTGCATGTGTGGGGTAGTGATGAGCTAAATCATACAAACAAGGAAAGTAATGAAGTTTTGATCAATCAGTAAGACATTGGACAATAGATTAGAGCTAGACCTACATAAACCATAATTGTATGTGCAATGGTATGGTCACAAACTCAGTTTAATGTTTAGAAATAGAATAATTCAGTTTACCCAATCACCATCATTAATATGTATTATTTACAATTATTATTACAGTCATACAATTGGCATATTTAAATTTTGCAGTCCACTCCACATGGTGCATCAGAGATATGATAATATAATATATACT
>CM056049.1:724962742-725002742 GCA_029574335.1 Rana kukunoris | reverse complement strand
CTGGCTTAGTTCGCCCTCTCTCCTCGGGCTTGCCCTGAAAGTCTTGGGAAGGGGTGGACTTGGCCTTCTGGCTTAGTTCACCCTCTCTCCTCGGGCCTGCCCTGAAAGTCTTGGGAGGGGGTGGACTTGGCCTTCTGGCTTAGTTCACCCTCTCTCCTCGGGTCTGCCCTGAAAGTCTTGGGAGGGGGTGAACTTGATTTTCTGGCTTAGTTCGCCCTCTCTCATGGGGTCTCCCTTCAGGGGAGCCCTGCCTAGTACTTGGGTGGGTCTGTTTTCGGCAGACCCTCCAGAGAACGGGGTCCAATTTTAAAATTGGACAGGTAAACTACAATGTCTATTTACATATGGGCTTTCTATGCAATTAACTTGTCTACAGGGCTCCCCCTCCCCCAAAAAAAGAACAGTTTTGAAGGATTGTCTTGAACCATACTGGCGGGAATGGCTTTTTAATACGTGAACCTGAATGTTGCACTTTCAGGCCATGCTAGCAATTAAAGTGCGCTGCTTCTTCTAGGTCAAGCGAGTATTCTGGGGTGAGGTAGCATGGGCGTTGGGTGCAAATTTACATTTATATAGACTTGGCCTTCTGGCTTAGTTCGCCCTCTCTCCTCTGGCTTGCCCTGAAAGTCTTGGGAAGGGGTGGACTTGGCCTTCTGGCTTAGTTCACCCTCTCTCCTCGGGCCTGCCCTGAAAGTCTTGGGAGGGGGTGGACTTGGCCTTCTGGCTTAGTTCACCCTCTCTCCTCGGGTCTGCCCTGAAAGTCTTGGGAGGGGGTGAACTTGATTTTCTGGCTTAGTTCGCCCTCTCTCATGGGGTCTCCCTTCAGGGGAGCCCTGCCTAGTACTTGGGTGGGTCTGTTTTCAGCAGACCCTCCAGAGAACGGGGTCCATCTGGTTTCGGCCAGATGGACCAAGTGTAAAGTACCCCAGTCCCCATCTGGAGCCTAACGCCCCGGGGGATCAGGGTAAGGCCCTCTGATTTTGGAGGGCTTGTGTACACCCGTCCGCACTTTTTTGTGTGACCTCTTTATGTGTATGCACATATTTGTTTTTGTTTGCACCAGTGACGTTTTTGAGTGTGTTTCACACGCCATGGGCTTTAAAAAAACAACAAACTCAATTACAGATTGTCTTCTGATGCCTTTAGTCAATTAGTATGTTAACATAACCCAATATTTACCATAGGAGCTCCACATACCTAATTTAGTTGCCTTATCCTACAAACTATTTTTGTGCCTTTGTGTGAGAGAAAGTTGGTGGCCCAGGCACTGATTTATCAGAGCAATGAGAACCTACTATATGCTGCCCGAAATCCACTGTTATATTGGCCATAAGGAGTCTAACTCTAATACGAATCTCAGGTAAGGAGCAAACTCTTAAAGGCCCAGATTCACAGACATCGGTGCATATTTATGCCGCCGTAGCGTATCTCTTTTATGCTACGCCGGCGCAGCGCGGAGAGGCAAGCATGAATTCACAAACAAATTCTCCCAACTCTGCGCCGACGTAGCGTATATTTCGTAGGCGTAAGCCGGCGTAAGTGGAAGAAGTTGGAAGTGGGCTGGAAGTGGGCGTGATCCATGCTAATGAAGCGTGACCCCATGCAAATAATGGGCCAGGCGCTAGAAAAGTACTTAAAATGAACTGCGCATGTCTCGGGACATGGACGTATCCCCGTGCGCATGCGCACAACCACGTCGGAACAACTGCCTAATGTACGCCGGGTTAATGTGTACGCCGTGAACGTAACCTACGCCCAGCCAGACCCACGTCAGCCCATAGACACAGACGTCCAACGTAAAATACGTAGGCTTGTGTTCCCTGGTCCATACCTTTGCATGGGTTGCGCCTCCTTTATGGGGAATAACTTTACGCCGAAAATAAAACTTCCGCAAACCGCTTAAATAATGCACCGGGCGTAAGTACGTTCGTGAATCGGCGTATCTCCCTCATTTGCATATTTGAATAGAAAATCAATGGGAAAGCCACATGCGTCCAGCGTAAATATGCGCCCACTCTACGCCGCCGTAGGCAAGTTACGTTGGTGGGATAAATCAGTTTTTAGGCGTATCTAAGTTTGTGGGTTTGGCGCACAGATACGACGGCGCATATTTGTACTTACGCGGCGTATCTGGAGATACATTGGCGTAAGTGCTTTTTGAATCCTGGCCAAAGAATTTTGGAAAATGGCTCCTTGATGGGGGGGAAGGGAGCAATGAATAGCGGGTAGACATACTCATAGCTCCCAACTGTCCCTGATTTCGAGGGACTGTCCCCGATTTAGAGCAATGTCCCTCTGCCCCTCTTTCCTCCTCATTTGTCCCTCGTTACGTGTTCCCCAGCACTAAACCTTTCATCTGATCTTGAAATTGCTGCATTTATACATTTTAATAAGCCAATATAAAGGAATAGTAGTGGTAAAAAAAAAGCCCTTCTGGATTTTATTAACTTTTTTGGTTAATTTTTCTTATCACCCCTTCTGTCCTCCAGGCTGGAAAGCATGAGATCGGGAAAAAAAATCACCTGGGAGGTATGACACTGTATGTGTTTTCTACAGCCAACTGTAGATTCAAGATGTCCTTTAGCTGAGATTTGAATGTTTGAAGGCCAGTTGACATCAGAAAGTGAAAAAGTTCCAAGCTTTAAAATTATGTAAGGCAATGTATCTCTTATCAACTGGAGTCTTTGGCCCAGATTCACAGAGCGATTACGCGTGCGCAACTGCTGTTGCGCGTGCGTAAGTCTAAATGTGCGCGTGCGTATAGTTGGACGCGATTCACAAAACAATATACGCCAGAAATCTACGTTTTTTGGTCCGGCGTAATTGAGTTAGACATTCGCTTCCCTTCGCGCAAAACTGCGCTAGACACACCATTGATTTGCTAGTCAAATATGCTAATGAGGGAGTTACGGGGATCCACAAAAAAACGCAGTTGCTGCGCAGGCTACGCGATGTGCGCAACTGCAAAATGTCCTGTCTAAAGTTAGAGCCCATAAAAGCTGATCTAACTTTTGAAAAAAAGTCTAATTGTCAGATAAAGCAACACCGTTACTGAGGAGCAGACCACACACACGTGTTGCACTACAATTTGACTGCCAACATGCTAGGGGCATCGTCGCTCATAGCTGCACTAGTGAATATAGATGACCAAAGAAGGAGGAGGGCACGGAGGATGGCACGGGAGAGGGTATACCGCACCCGCATACACCTGTTTGGCATGAATGATTCAGAGGTCTTTCGCATCTTCAGATTCCCCCCTCATGCCATCCTGGAATTAACCACAACCTTGCAGGAGGACATCACCAGCCCAACACAACGCTCACATGCAGTGCAGCCACTGGTCAAGGTCCTGGCAACACTCCATGTCCTTGCCAGTGGCTCTTTTCAGCGTACAAGTGGAGTGGTGGCTGGGATGTCACAATCCTCCATGAGCAGATGTGTGCACCAGGTTGTCCCTGCAATCCTCACACGCTTGGCCAACCAAATCATCAAACCCACCACTGAGGAGCTTCGAATCAAGGCAATGGCAGATTTCTACCGAATTGCCAGATTCCCACACACCATCGGGGCCATAGATTGCACACATGTGGCACTCCAGCCCCCCCATGAGACCGAGCACATGTACCGCAATCGGAAGAATTGGCACTCCATCAACGTACAGGTGATAGTTGATGCCCAAGGCCTCATATGGCACGTCCGTGCCAAACACCCAGGGTCCAGCCATGACAGCTACATCTACAATCAAAGCCACATCCGAACAGAATTCGAACAGAACGTGTATGGGAACACCTGGCTGGTTGGTGAGTGACATGGGAGTCAGGCATGACTATCCCCTCCCGTGATGCACAACAGAAGTGGCACATGCATGACTAACATTCTCCTGTCTTTTCCTTTACAGGTGACTCTGCATATGCACTGGGACCCCATCTCATGACTCCTATCCGGAACCCCCAAACCCCAGGAGAGGAACGATACAATGAAGCACACATCAAAACCCGTGCAGTGGTGGAGCGCACATTTGGCCTCCTGAAGTCACGTTTCCGATGCCTGGATAAGTCTGGGGGTACACTGTTGTATTCCCCAAACTTCGTGTGCCATATCATCGCTGCATGTTGCATGCTACACAATCTCGCAGTGAGGAAGGGCCTGCAGGTTGAGCTACGTGATGATCTGACCCCCCAACCAGAAAATCAACCCCTAACCGAGGATACCCCGTCTTCTGAGGGAAGAGCAGTCAGGAGGCAGCTCATATTGGGCATCTTTGCACGTTAAACACACACATTAATCATGGCACAATGAGAATGCATGCATGCACACCACTATGGTCCCTAGCACACACACCCCACATCCTCATCAAATTGGATTGGCACCAGTCCACCATGCAAGACTGGTGAGCAGTAACGCCACGTCAAGGCTCCAATTATGTCACTGTACATTCATACACCATTCACACGGACCTGGGAATCACTTCTCCCTGGTCCTGGGGAACCCTTCTCCACCAAAATTGAGGGTGACACCCCTTTTCCAGCAGGAATGTCACCCCCACATTCAAACATCATTCACAACCCAAAATATGCCAAAAAAGTCAAACAAACAAAAATGCATTGAAAAAAAAAATGCTTAGAACAAACAAAAAAAAGCAGAGAACAAAAATAAAAAAGCTTTCAAAACAAACAAAAGGGGGAAAAAAAAATTATTGCCCTCTGCCTGAGCCACGCCTGGGGCGCCCCCGGCCACGGCCCCGGACCCTCAGGGGAGACGCATGGGGGAGGGGAAAAGCCGGGGAAGGAGGAGCAGCCCCTGAGATCTGCCCACCTGGCGGCCTGCCCTCCAAGGCCACGGCTATTCTGTCCAGGGCAGCACCAAGTGTTGCCGTGTTGCCCTGGATAGCCTGGGTAAGGGCCCTCACATCCTGCCCAACGCCTGCTGCTGTAGTTTGCAGGTCATTTAGGCAGGTTGTGGAGGCCCGGGAGTGGGAGTCCAGGTTACCCAGGCTATCATTAATGGAGGACAGGCTCTGATCCACCCGCCCCATAGTCTGGCAGAGCTGTCTCAGAAGGCGGGTCTGGGTGGCCAGGTTCCTTCTCAGACAGGCGGGCATGAGATTGGGCGCCCCCCTGGTGCTTGGGGATGACCTCCTGGCTCTTGCTGATGGTTGTGGCCGGGGAGAAGGGGAGGCCCTTGTGAGGGGAGCCATGTTGGGGGAGGAGGGGGGGGGGCTGACCCTTAGGGAGGGCAGGCTTCTTGCAGCCAGAGGGGAAGAGTCCGCAGAAACCAAAGGGCCAGTGCCTTCCATGGACTCCTCCTCCTCATGATTCTGCTCCTCCTCATGATCGTCCTCCGCATGATCCTCCCCCTCCTCTTGTTCCTCCTCTGCGGACTCTGGCCTTGTTGGGGGGGCCTCATTAGGCTGCTGTCCTGGGGTTGGAGCGGTCAGTCCAGATGGCCCTGCACCCTCCTGCACAGCTGTGGATGACACAAAACATTCACAGGTTGGAGGATCCACACACTTGCCACATATTCCCTTTCACCCCCTCCCCCACACATGCTACACACCTGAGAGAAATAAAAACCTTACCTGGCACCGCGGGGACCGGACTTGTGTCAAAGCCTGGCAGGCCCTCCACTTCATGCCGGTGAAAGGTCAGGGCCACCACACGCTCCGTCTCTGAAAATCTAACCCGGCATGGTGGGCCCCCTCCTGTGCCCCTGGCATGGGCATTTATTGCGGCCAGTTTTTTTTTCACCTCACGCCGGAGGTCATTTATTTTCTTTTCTATCCCAGAGCGGGTCCGTGTCTCCCCCTCCCCCGATGAATTGACCTGCTCCGTGATTATATCCAATATCTCCCTCCTCCTGGCCGGGGTGGTGGTGGCACTCTGCGGGCCGTGGAGAAAACGCCCATACTCGCTAATGGCCCGGGCAAGAATTCTTTTTTCCCCCACAGTAAAATTGAGCTTTCTTTTTCTCTCAGTCATACTTCCAAACAAACTCACTAGCAGTCACCAAAAATCTGTCACAAATACAAGCACAACCAATCAGACAAGAACACACACAAAGAGAAAAAGAACAGCCAAAAATCACACTAGCACTCAGCAAGAAACACACACAAAAAAATCAGATGAAAAAAAAATGCAAGAAAACAAACGCTCAGAAATCTATCAATCAAACAAACAGTCTCAAACACTTATCAAAATACACTTTCACAAAACTACCAACAAGCACAAGATCACACAGAACACTAATCTGACAACTACAAAACACACTCTAACGAACAACAGAGCAAAAGCACTTGATTCAATGGGAAGGGACACAAAGGGATGTACTTTTGCAATGGAAGGGCGTTTGTGTGTGTCTATTTATGCTGTCTGCGTAGTTCACAACATTGCCCTAGTCCATTTCCAATTTCAATGATTGCGCCGCTCCCGAGTTGTGAGCATGCGCACAACGGAGCTGACATGGTTTCCTTCACGCGCGCATGCGCGAGTCGGCCGGCCCTTCATTTGCATGGGGTCACGGCTCATTTCAATGTAACACGCCCACGTCCCTCCCAATTTGTATTACTCCTCCTTACGCCTACGGAAAAAACCTTACGTTTGCGCAAGCTCTTGCGTAAAAGCTACGTGAATCGCCGGATTACGCGGCTAGATTGCGCAAGTCTAACGGAAAAGTGGTGCGCTACGCCGGAATGATAATGCGCCGATCTACGTGAATCTGCCCCTTTGTTTCTTAAAGAGGTTGTAAACCCTTTTTTAACAACATTATGCTACAGGTAAGCCTATATTAGGGCTTACCTGTAGCTACCCAGAATATCTCCTTAAACCTGTACGATTTAGGAGATAACCCCCTGTGTCTGCATGTGTCGAAGTCATCGGCACATGTGCACTGGGGCAAACTGAAGCAATGGCCCCTATGGAAACTTAGGGTTCAATGGAACCCTGTTTGGGAATGACTCCTCTTGAGGAACCTTAGGGTTCAATAGAATATTGGTTGGGAATGACTGCTCTAGAGGAACCTTAGTGTCCAATGGAACCCTGGTTGGGAATGACTGCCCTAGAGGAAACTTAGGGTTCCACGAAACCCTGGTTGAGAACAGCTGGGTTATATCATAGGGAAACATATCATAGGGAAAAATTGGGCACTATTCCTCCCAGTATTAAGGGGCAGTATTCAATGGAACCCTGGTTGGGAATGGCTGCCCTAGAGGAAACTTAGGGTTGAATGGAACCCTGGTTAGGAATGACTGCTCTAGAGGAACCTTAGGGTCCAATGGAACCCTGGTTGGGAATGACTGCCCTAGAGGAACCTTAGGGTCCAATGGAACCCTAGTTGAGAACAGCTGGGTTATATCATAGGAAAGAAATGTCAGTCAATAACTGGTTTGCTAACCTGATGATTTTCTAAAGACATTAGATTGTCTATTCTCATTTCATGTCTGTGGATACCTAGAGAACAAGTCAGGTGGATGGTTAAGGGTTAGGTAAGCAGTAGATTGAGGTGAAGGGAGGGAGATGTTAGATGATAGGGGGTGGATGGTATGTGTGTCCATTCAGATGAAAACAAAGGTTCCTCCCGGTACATTCTGGAATATTCGAAGACAGTTTAAAACTCCCAGGATCACCTTATATAATCTATTCCCTTGTTTACTTGGCTCTGTGTGATGTAATGGTCTTCTCTAAGCTGATAATGACGGAGGTTGGCTCACTTGTTCTGGCAGCTCACCTGGAGGAACCTTAGAGTTCCATAGAACCCCAGTTGGGACTGATTTCTCTAGAGCAATGGTCTCCAAACTGAGGCCTGGGACTGGATGTAGCTCTTTGATTGCCTATATCTGGCCCTTGGGGCACTGTTACTCCCAGTAAAGCCAACAAGGGGGCACAATTCCTCCCACTGACACTAATGGTGGGGCACAATTTCTCCCACTGACACTAATGGTGGGGCATTATTCCTTCCTCTGGTACCAACAATAGGGCACTATTCTTCCTTCTGACACTAACAATGGGTCTAAATTCCTCCCACTAATACCAATGATCGGGCACTATTCCTCCCATTGATACCAACAATTGGGCACTATTCCTCCCAGTAATACCAGTGATGGGGCATTGTTTACTCCCATTGATCCCAAGGTATTTTCAATTCACACAGACAGACCGGCCCAGCCAAAGTCTGAAAAACAGTAAACCCGTTCTTCCTTTAAACAGTTTGTAGACCCCCTACTCTAGAAGAACCTTAGGGTTCAACTGAGCCCCAGTTGACAGTGACTGCTCTAGAGAAACCTTAGGGTTCAGTGGAACCCTGGTTGGGAATGACTGCCCTAGAGGAAACTTAGGGTTCAATTGAACACTGGTTGGGAATAACTGCCCTAGAGGAAACTTAGGGTTCAATGAAACCCTGGTTGGGAATAACTGCCCTAGAGGAAACTCAGGGTTCAATGGAACCCTGGTTGGGAATGACCGCCCTAGAGGAAACTTAGGGTTCATTGGAACCCTGGTTGGGAATGACCGCCCTAGAGGAAACTTAGGGTTCAATGGAACCCTGGTTGGGAATGACTGCCCTAGAGGAAACTTAGGGTTCAATGGAACCCTGGTTGGGAATGACTGCTCTAGAGGAAACTTAGGGTTCAATGGAATCCTGGTTGGAAATGACTGCCCTAGAGGAAACGTAATTTTTAATGGAACCCTGGTTGGGAATGACTGCCCTAGAGGAAACGTAATGTTCAATGGAACCCTGGTTGGGAATGACCACCCTAGAGGAAACTTAGGGTTCAATGGAACCCTGGTTGGAAATGACTGCCCTAGAGGAAACTTAGGGTTCAATGGAACCCTGTTTGGGAATGACTGCCCTAGAGGAAACTTAGGGTTCAATGGAACCCTGGTTGGGAATTACTGCCCTAGAGGAAACTCAGGGTTCAATAGAACCCCGGTTGGGAATGACTGCCCTAGAGGAAACTTAGGGTTCAATGGAACCCTGGTTGGGAATGACTGCCCTAGAGGAAACTTAGGGTTCCATGGAACCCTGGTTAAGAACAGCTGGGTTATATCATAGGGAAGCAATGTCAGTCAACAACTGGTTTGCTAACCTGATGATTTTCTAAAGACATTAGATTGTCTGTTCTCATTTCATGTCTGTGGATACCTAGAGCACAAGTCAGGGGGATGGTTGAGGGCTAGTTAAGCGGTAAATTGCGCTGAGGGGAGGGAGATGTTAGATGATAGGGGGTAGATGGTATGTGTGTCCATTCAGATGAAAACGAAGGTTCCTCCCGTTACACTCTAGAATATTCATGGACAGTTTGAAACCCCCGGGATCACCTTATATCATCTATTCCCTTGTTTACCTGGCTCTGTGTGGTGTAATGGTCTTCTCTAATCTGATAATGAGGGAGGTTGGCCGGCTGGTGTTTTCAGCTTGTTTTTCTACTGATCAGAGACATTCCATAGCAGAAAAGATAAAAAAAGCACACTATACACGTTTACATTTGTTTTGGCGCACTTTACCTTATTTTGCCGCCAAATTGTTTGTCAAGTTCTGTAGCAGACTTTACATAGTGAGAAATGTTGGTCTTTAGTTTAAAAAATAATAATGAGTGATCTTTAGGGATGTATGTGGCAGCATAGGCTAAACACAATGCAATTGGCAAAGAGGGAAGAGGAAGGGGCAAAATCAAATAAATAATGTGAAATTTCCTAGCAAGCGATGCAGCCAGCTATAAGAACCAAACTATAAAACTTCTAATATTTAGATTAAAAAATATTTCTCAATTGCATAAAGGCTCACCACTGGCCATGTGTCGCATAGGGTGACCACATTTCCAAACTGCCATTCAGGGACACCCCCCCTCTTTTTTTTTACTTCTCCAAAAAAAGATGAGGGGGGTGGGGGGAAATGTAGTCTCTGGGTTGATGGAGAATTTGGCGGCAGGTTAGTTGAATTTGCTGCTTGCCACCAGATGCAGTTCCGCTGTCATTCCATCTGCATGAGCCGCGTGTGTAGAATGAAAGGATTGGTGTCATGTGGTGGCTGGTGCTCAACATTTTTGGGGGGCGCAAACAAATAAAAGGAAAAAAAATTGCAGCCATTGTGCCATCAATTGTCGCCAGTTTGCCCCATAAAATGCCGCCAGATTGCATCCCTCCCCGGCACTTACCTTTCTCGGGTCAGCCATCCTCCTCCACGATCCCTCGATGTCTTCTCCCGCCCTCGATGTCACTTCAGCCAATCAGGTTACCGGTAACCAGGCCTGGTGAACCTGATTGGCTGAGACGAGTCAGTGTTAACCATGGAACTCACCCCCTCTGGTTAACTATTTGGAAGCTGATTAGAGCCAACAGGCTGTAATCGGTAAGCCTATCAGAGCATCTGGCTCTAATAGACACTTCCAAAACACACCCACTGCTGTTATTCAAATGGCCGGTGCTCACCAGGGGGCCGGACATCTGAATAGTGGGTGGCAGCGGCGACAATTCAAGCAATGCAGGAATCTATGTATTGTTGAGTGACGGGTGCAGGAGAGAGGGGGTGGTGCTCCTGCACCTACTATGGACGCTCCTGCACCTACCCTGGAGAGTGAAGATCACACCAGTCCCTGCCTTTTTGCCGCTGGGTGCCGGAGAAGGAGGAGGTCCCGAGGTGGGTGGGGACAGAAGTGCTCCACAGGCGCGGGCCTCGCTCCCGATCTCACTGTCTGAGAGTAAATTGTCACTGGTTGCAAGATGGCCCTAGCAAACATTTCTGGAAATGTAGTTATTAGTTAGTAGGGGGTGGCTGTGTCCTCTATTTCATTCCGGGACATTGTATTGTCCCAGAATGAGGGTGTTCGGGACCCAGGACAGACATGTCAATTGCGGGACAGTCCCGGGCAATCCGGGACACGTGGACACCCTAGCATCGCATTGCAGCACATTAACCACTTCCATACCAGGCACTTACGCACCTTCCCGCCCAAGCCAATTTTCAGCTTTCAGCACTGTCGCAATTTGAATGACAATTGCGCGGTCATGCTACACTGCACCCAAACAAAATTGGCGTCCTTTTTTCCCCACAAATAGAGCTTTCTTTTGGTGGTATTTTTTTTTTTTTTTTTTTTTTTTTTTTTTTTTTTTCTTTTTTTTTTTAAGTGTATTTTTTGCGTGAACTCGAGAGAGAGGAGCCGGACTGAAGGAGTTGGGAGTAGGCAGACCCTCCCCCCGGAGGCAAGCGCCATCCTTCTCCATGCCCCTGGTGGCAATGGCGGGTGTGAAGGGGGGCCTCCCACTCACCCCGCCCTACCTGCTCCTCTTGGGAGCCCAACTGGGGCCCAACGGGACCCCAATGGGGCAGAGGGACTCCCCCTATGAGGGAGTGAGGGGGCCTAGCCCACCCAGCCAGCCCCGTAGGTCCTTCGCCTCTCTTTATTTTAGGAGACCGCATGGCCAAAGTGCATGTGTTTTAAACCAATTTCGTGTGCGTGCAAGTGTGGTGGTTTTTGGGGGGGGGGGGTGGGCGTACTAAGCACAGGCGTACCTTGCATAGCACACCCACCGGGAGCCGGGCTGAGACCACCAAACTCAATTCACATGTAGCCGAGACCGGGATCCGAACCCTTGGCTGCAGAGGTGAATGGCTTGTCAACGCAGTGCCAATCACGTTGAGCCACCACAGCTCCTTTTGGTGGTATTTGATCACCTCTGCGGTTTTTTTTTTTTTGTGCAACAACTAAAAATAGAGCGAAGATTTTGAAAAAAAAATAAAGTTTTTATTTTTTTCTGTTAATTTTTTTGTAAATGAGTATGTTTTCTCTTTCAATTATGGGCACTGATATGGTGGCACTGATGGGCACCGATGAGGTGGCACTGATGGGCACCGATGAGGTAGTTCTGATGGGCACCGATTAGGTAGCACTGATGGGCACTGATAGGCGGCGCTGGTATTGGGCACTGATGGGCACTCATGGGCGGCACTGATGGGCACTCATGGGTGGCACTGATGGGCACTCATAGGCAGCACTGGGCACTCATAGGCGGCACAGGTGGGCACTCATAGGCGGCACAGGTGGGCACTGATAGGCGGCACAGGTGGGCACTGATAGGCGGCACAGGTGGGCACTGATAGGCGGCACAGGTGGGCACTGATAGGTGGCACAGGTGGGCACTGGTAGGTGGGCACTGGGCATGGATTGGCACTGTGGGGTGGCACTGACAGACACTGGGGTGGCACTGATGATCACTGAGGGGTGGCACTGATGGATCAATGTTGCCAATCAGTGCCCATGTGTGGGCACTGATTGGCATCATTTTTTTTTACTGCCACCCCTTTTTTTTTTTGTCTTTTTTTTTTTTTGTCATTTTTTTTTTTTGTCATTTTTTTGTGTCTTTTTTTTGTATTTTTTTTATTGTCCTGGTGGTCTAGTGTGGCGATCCGAGGGGGGGCTGCGCTGATAAACAATCAGCGCGAACCCCCCCTGTCAGGAGAGCCGCTGATCGGCTCTCCTGTACTCGCGTCTGTCAGACGCGAGTGAGGAAGAGCCGTCGGCGGCTCTTCCTGTTTACATCGTGATCAGCCGTGATTGGACACGGCTGATCACGTGGTAACGAGGCTCCGCCGGAGACTCGTTACCAAGATCGGAGGTGCAGGGTGTCAGACTGACACCCCGCATCACCGATCGCCGCGCTGCGCGCCCGCACGGGCGCGTGCGGCATGAAATCGTGCTAGACGTTTGAGAACGTCTAGTCACGATTTCATAACCACTTCCCTGCCGTAAATCGGCTATTGGCCGGGCGGGAAGTGGTTAAATGAATTGGTGCCATGTTGTGGCATTCATTCAAAATGGCATCCCAACCACCTTGTTAATGGGCGTGCATGGTGTACACCATTTCTTGCAGTGTTCAGAAATGCATGTTCACCAGCAAAGTGACTTTGGTCACATTTCAGATGAATGTATCATTGAGGAGATTTCCCTTCACTTCCTGTTCTGGAGATGCAACAGGAAGTGAGAAGAAATCTCTACAAAGTGAAGAAGAATCTCCTTTTAGACAGTTGTCTCCAGAACTGGTGTCCAGATAAGAGGATTTGCCCTCATCTATCTCTCATCACTTTCTGCTGCCTTGAAGACAACGTCCACAGTACATATAGAGGGGATGAGTCTATCCTATTGGCACAGAGACAGCAAAGAAAATCTGACAACCCAAAGGAGAAAAAGCTGGGGGCACTACCTTAAAATTCAATGTAGGGGAAACCTTTTTTGTTCCAGGCAAGGAGACGCAAAGTCCCTACCTGGGACCTTCTCTTAAGGCCAGGACAAGGGGGTGGGCATGAGGTTAAGCTGCCCTGGGCACTGTGGTATCAAGTGAGGTGGGCATACCTCCCAACATTTAAAAATTTCCCTGCAGGACATTTTTGTTGAGTGGGGGGGGGTGGCAATCGGGTCGAAGTTGTTGAGCGGGGGGGCGCGAATCAGAGTTTTTGAGGGGGGGGGTTCCGCGGATCGGATAGTGGGACTTCAGCCCTGATAATCGCGCAGGGGGGGGGGGGGTGCCACGAGACTCCGGGCATGATCGAGGGACCGTGGGATTTACCGCAAAATCCGGGGCGGTTGGGAGGTATGGAGGTGGGGGTCGCCATAAAGGAGTTGGGGTGTGGAGGGAGAGGGGATTTGTGTTGCGTGGGGGAATTTAGAGGGCAGAAAAGGCTAAGAATTGTTCTAGCAATGGAAATCTAGGGGGGTATGCCAGGAAAGGTGATTTGGGGGTATTTGTGTTGGGAGGGGGAAGGGGGAAGAGAATTTGTGCTAGGAAGGGTGATTTGGAGTGTTTGTGATAGAAGAGGTGATATGGTAGAGGGGGCAGCTGATTGGTGCTAGGAGAGGAATTTTCTTGGGGGGGGGGGGGGGATTGTGCTAGTAGGACGGACCAAGGCGTATTTGTGCTAGGAGGGAAAATGTAGGGGGGCAGTTGTGCTAAAAGAGGGGATTTGGAGTAGGAGGAGACGATGTGCACTTGGAGGGGAAATTTGGGGGGTAGGGAAATTGTGCTAGGAAGAGAGATTTTTTTTCTTTTTTTTTGGGGGGGGGGGGGGGGGGGGGGGTTAAAAAAGATGAAAAAGAGAGAGGGTTTGAGCTGAGAGGGGGGACGGGACGGGCAAAAATTGGTGCTGGGAGGGGTGATTTCAGCAGGGGGTGGATTTGTCTGGGGAGGGGGGAAATGTATGCTTAGGGGTAAGCAGGGCCATCTTAATAGCATCATGGGCCCCTGGGCAAAGTAATGCGCTGGGGCCCTTTCAAGAAATAAAGTGTAAAAAGTTGATAGAATTAAACATATATTCATTAGTACTTTCAATAAAATCTATTTTACAACAGGAAAAAGACTCGTCAACACAAATGGCACAGTACAGGGGGGGGGGGGTCAGGAGGGCACTGGGATCAGGAGGGCACAGTATAGGTTTCCGGGACGCTTCCCAGGACACGACCATATCGGGACAGTTTAGTAAAAAGCATGACTGTCCCAGCAAATCGGGGACAGTTGGCAAGAATGATGTAATGCAAGATTATTGTGGTCCCCCCCCATGTACTTGGGGCCCCTGGGCAGTGCCCAGGAGTGGCCTTGCATTAAGAGATGGCCCTGGGGGTAAGCCGGCTGACACATAATGTTCCTACATCTTGGGGGGGTGCAGTTTGGCATGTTCTCCCTGGGCTCCAGATGACCTTGTTCACCCAAAACTGGGCTCAATCATAGAGATGATTAGATCCGGTTTTGGACTTAATTGCCTTTGTGGAGACATGAAGGGTAGTTTTGTTTCTTTCAGTCTTAGGAGTTCTTATGAAACTTACACAATTGTCATTGAATTTTCGGGCAAACTCTCCCATGAATACCAAGAGTGGCCAGAAGCAGCAACCTGCCACCTCGATAAAACCTTCCTGCTTTTTGGCCTTTGTGGTCTTCCCACCAATGTAGGCATGGGCTTAATGGATTGTAAGCTCTGCGGTTTAGTGCTTTTGCTGCATGTAGCAGACAAACAGCAGTACAATACTGTATATGCAACCAGTGGGCCCCCTCTCTCTCCTGCACCACCACCGAAAAAAACAATACATAGATTCATGCATTGCATGAATCTATGTATTGTCGCCGCTGCCCACTATTCAGATGGGCGGCCCCCTGGCGAGCGCCGGCCATCTGAATAACGGCAGCCAGTTGGCTGTGGAAGTGTATATCAGTGACAGCAGCTCTGATAGGCTTTGGAGGAGGATCCGAGGTTGGCTGACCAAGAAAGGTAAGTGCCAGGTGGGGGTGGGGGGGCAATCTGGCAGCATTTTAGGGGAAAACTGGCGGCAATTGATGGGCACAGTGGCGACAATGGCATGGCTATGTTTGGCATGGCACAGTGGCTGCGTTTGGCATGGCACAGTGGCGACAATTGATGGGCACAGTGGCGACAATGGCATGGCTATGTTTGGCATGGCACAGTGGCTGCGTTTGGCATGGCACAGTGGCGACAATTGATGGGCACAGTGGCGACAATGGCATGGCACAGTTGCGACAATGGCATGGCACAGTGGCGACAATTGATGGGCACAGTAGCTGCATTTGGAATGGCACAGTGGTGACAATTGATGGGCACCGTGGCGACAATGGCATGGCACAGTGGCGACAATTGATGGGCACAGTGGCGACAATGGCATGGCACAGTGGCTGCGCTTGGCATGGCACAGTGGCGACAATTGATGGGCACAGTGGCGACAATGGCATGGCTATGTTTGGCATGGCACAGTGGCTGCGTTTGGCATGGCACAGTGGCGACAATTGATGGGCACAGTGGCGACAATGGCATGGCACAGTGGCGACAATGGCATGGCACAGTGGCGACAATTGATGGGCACAGTAGCTGCATTTGGAATGGCACAGTGGTGACAATTGATGGGCACAGTGGCGACAATGGCATGGCACAGTGGCGACAATTGATGGGCACAGTGGCGACAATGGCATGGCACAGTGGCGACAATTGATGGGCACAGTGGCGACAATAGCATGGCACAGTGGCTGCGTTTAGCATGGCACAGTGGCGACAATTGATGGGCACAGTGGTGACAATGGCATGGCACAGTGGCGACAATTGATGGGCACAGCGGCAACAATTGATGGCACAGTGGCTGCGTTTGATGGCGTGGCGCAGTGGCGACAATTGATGGGCACAGTGGCAAAAATTGAAGGCACAGTGGCTGCGTTTGATGGCATGGCACAGTGGCGACAATTGATGGGCACAGTGGCTGCGTTTGATGGCATGGCACAGTGGCGACAATTTTATGGCACAGTGGCTGCGTTTGATGGGCACAGTGGCTGCGTTTGATGGGCACAGTGGCGGCAATTGATGGGCACAGTGAGGCTGCAATTGATGTTTTTTTTTTTCGTTTGTTTGCGCCCCCCAAAAATTTTGAGCACCAGCTGCCACTGTATGCAACCATAACATTATTCAAGCTGTTGCACCTTGCTGGTAGCTGGTCCATTTGAAAAAAGCTCCAAGATGGGTATTAAAGGCTGGGGCCCCCTGGGGCCACACAGAATAGGGATAATAGCTCACATCCTTACCTCAAAGCCTATTCTTTTGGTCGGAGCACCATATGGCACATGTTTCTATAACACTTCACTGGAAGTATGTGGAGATCACCTTTCATTTCCTTCCCTTTACAGAGTTGGGCTCAGTTAATCCTGAGAGGAGGTCTAAGTTGGGATCGGGGGAGGAGGAGGACAACATCAAAAACTATTAACACTTTTTGGAGCAAAGTTGACAACTGTCCCGAATTTGTTAAAGTTTGTATCCTGCAGTGCTCCTTTTTTTCTGCATCCTCTGTAAGTGATCCAATAGTTAAGCATTTGTCTTGGTCATCGGTGACCATGCGCTATTGCCCTGAACACACGAGTGGAATTCCTGTCGGAAAAAAAACTTGGATGGTTTTTCTGACGTAATTCCACTCAAGCCTGCCTTGCATACACACACGGTCACACAAAAGTTCAGTGAACTTTTGACTGCCAAGAACGCGGTGACGTAAAAGACTACAACGAGCCACGAAAATTAAGTTCTATGCTTACGAGCATGCGTCGATTTGTTTCCGAGCAATTTTAGCGCATGCAGAAATTCAGATCGGAGATTTTTTTTTCCGACAGGAAAATAGGGAACCCGCTCTCTATCTTCTTCTGGCAGTTTTTCCGTTGGAAATAGTCAGATGGAGCATACACACGGTCGGGATTCCTGACCAAAAGCTCTCATCTGTCTTTTTCCAACGGGAAAACCGATCGTGTGTACGGGGAATGTGGCACTTATTCTATCTAATTCTAGGCTACAGACAGAAAATAAATTAACCACTTACCGCCCGCCATATAGCAAAATGACGGCGGCAAAGTGATTTCAATATCCTGACTGGACGTCATATGACGTCTTCCTGATATTGAGCCGCTGCACGCCCCCCGGGGGCGCGCATCGCCGCGATCGTTGTTGCAGGTTGTTGCAGTCTGACACCCCGCAACACCGATCTAGGTAAATAGTCTCTGACGAAGAGTCTTTACCATGTGATCAGCCGTGTCCAATCACGCGGCTGATCACGATGTAAACAGGAAAAGCCGGTAATCGGCTTTTCCTCACTCGTGTCTGTTAGACGCGCGTAGAGGAGAGCCGATCGACTGCTCCTCTGACAGGGGGGGTGTGTGCTGATCAATTATCAGCGCAGCCCCCCTAAGGATGCCCACACTGGACCACCAGGGATGCCACTAGACCACCAGGGATTCACACCCCAGGTATGCCACCCTAGACCACCAGGGATGACAATCAGAAATGAATAATGGATGCCAATCAGTGCCCACAATGGATACCAATCAGTGCCCACAATGGGCATCACTGATTGGCAGGCATTATTGTTTGGCACTGATTGGCATCCATTAGTACAACACATTGCAGTACATTAGTGCCACCTATAAGTGCCCATACATGCCCACCAGTGCCACCTATCAGTACCCATCCATGCCGCCTATCAGTGTCCATCCGTGTCGCCTAACCGTGCCCATCCATGCCGCCTATCAGTGCCCATCCATGCCGCCTATCAGTGTCCATCCATGCCGCCTATCAGTGTCTATCCGTGTCGCCTATCAGTGTCCATCCTTGTCACCTATCCGTGCCCATCCATGCCACCTATCAGTCCCACCTATCAGTGGCCATCAGTGCCGCATATTAGTGCCCATCATCAGTGCCCATCAATGCCACCTCATCAGTGCCACCTCATCGGTGCCTATCAGTGCCACCTTATCAGTGCTCGTCAGTTCAGTACTATCAGTGCCCATCAGTGAAGGAGAAAACTTACTTATTTACAATGTTTTGTAACTGAAACAAAAAAATAAACTTTTTTTTTTCAAAATTTTCATTCATTTTTTATTTTTTTTTGCAAAAAAAAAAAATCCCAGAGATGATCTAATACCACCAAAAGAAAGCTCTATTTGTGGGTACAAAATGATAAAAATGTAGTTTGGGTCCAGTGTAGCATGACCGCGCAATTGTCATTCAAAGTGCAACAGTGCTGAAAGCTGAAAATTGGTCTGGGCGGGAGGGTGTATAAGTGCCCCCCGGTATGGAAGTGGTTAAACAATTCCATAATTTTATATAGAAAACCCAAGTGAGTTTGTAGCCACATTATGGATCTAATCAATCAGAATGTTATTAGTTACATTACATGGTTTGCCTAAGCCCATCCCCCAGGCAAAGCATTATTTTGGGCCATTTTTGTTGTACAATTGCGAAATCTACCCTTCTGTATGCTGCTATGTCGTTATTCAGGAAATGTTAATTAACCATTCCAATGGTAAGTAGCTAGACTGGGACAATTTTCTCATGCAAAAGGGTATGCAGCCACCCCCTTCAAAGTATTAACCTAAGGTGACTCCGCCACATTCATTGTTAACGGGTCCGTAAAATCAAGCATGTAGCCAGGCAATCATATGAAAAGAACCCTATGAATACACTTGGGATGGATCGGAAATCTGATTGCAAGACAAGGTCTTCCCCTGACTTCACAAATTATATTTTGGCTGAATGGGTACAAATTCCCATAGACACCCTCCAATAGTGAGAGAGGAGGGGGCCGGTCGCCATGGTTTTGGAATGGGTTGTCCATCAAGCTTTGTTAGGTGACCACAAATGTTTGGACGCTGAAGGCATCAGCAGTATGGTTGACCCCAAAGGGCCAGTTGTATCTGGGCTGTGCCACATACAGTGTACAGGAGTGCATTAAGTACATAATGCAGAGTTTAGGGGTATGCTATGTAGAGAGTGCAGAGTTTAGGGGTATGCTATGTAGAGAGTGCAGAGTTTAGGAGTGTGTTACACACAGAGTGCAGAGTTTAATGCCGCATACACATTTTTCAGCAAGAAAAAATCTTTGTTTTTAAAAAATGTCATTGAAAATGATCATGTGTGGGCTTCACATCAGTTTTCAGGTTCTGAAAAACGAGAAAAAAAAAATCGAACATGCTGCATTTTTTAACGCCGTTTTAACTGCTTGCCGACCGCACGCCGTCATTTTACTGTGGCAGGTCGGCTCTCCTGGGCGAGAGCCCGTAGCTCTACGTCGGCTCTTTTAGCGGCCGAGTCCCGTGCGCGTGCCTGGTGGGCATGATCGCCCCCGGGCACCTGCGATTGCTCTGTACAGAGCGAGGACCGGGAGGTATGTGTGTAAACACACAACTCCCGGTCCTGTCAGGGGGGAAATGCTGATCTTCTGTTCATTCAATGTATGAACAGCGATTAGTGATTTCCCCTAGTGAGTCCACCCCCCCCCCCCTACAGTTAGAACACACCCAGGAACATACTTAACACCTAGTGTTAACCCCTTCACTGCCAATGGCATTTTTATAGTAATACAATGCATTTTTTATGTCATTGATCGCTATAAAAATGCCAATGGTCCCAAAAATGTGTCAAAAGTGTCCGAAGTGTCCGCCATAATGTCGCAGTACTGAAAAAAACTAGTAAAAAAATAAATATTAATAAAAATGACATAAAACTACCCCCTATTTTGTAAACACTATAACTTTTTCGCAAACCAATCAATAAACGCTTATTGCGATTTTTTTTATTTACGAAAAATATGTAGAAGAATACGTATCGGCCTAAACTGAGGAAAAAAAAAGTTTTTTATATATTTTTGGGGGACATTTATTACAGCAAAATTTAAAAAATATTGCATTTTTTTCAAAATAGTCGCTCTATTTTTGGTTATAGCGCAAAAAATAAAACCGCAGAGGCGATCAAATACCACCAAAAGAAATCTCTATTTGTGGGAAAAAAAGGACGTCAATTTTGTTTGGGAGCCACGTCGCACGACCGCGCAATTTTCAGTTAAAGCAACGCAGTGCCGAATCGCAAAAAGTGCTCTGGTCATTGGGCAGCAATATGGTCCGGGGGTTAAGTGGTTAAACTATGTCATTTTTCGGGTTGTAAAAAATGATCGTGTGTGGGCTAAAACGACGTGAAAAACCCGAGCATGCTCAGAAGCCAGTTATGAGACGGGAGCGCTCGTTCTGGTAAAACTACCGTTCATAATGGAGTAAGCACCATCATCACGCTGTAACAGACATAAAAGCGAGAATCGTCTTTTACTAACAAGGAATCAGCTAAAGCATCCCAAAGGCGACTGGAACTTCCCCTTTATAGTGCCGTTGTACGTGGTGTACGTCACGCGCTTTGCTAGAGCATTTTTTTAAAACGATGGTGTGGGCAACGTCGTTTTAGTGATGAAGTTGGCAAAACATCGTTTCTTTCTACATGCTGAAAAACTAGTTTTTTTTTCATGCTGAACAATGATCATGTGTACGCGGCATTAAGAGTGTGCTACGTACAGAGAGCAGGGTTCAGAAGTCCATTGTGTACAGAGTGCAGCGTTGAAGAGTGTGGTACATGCAGAGTTCAGGGGTGCACTATATACATATTGTAGTTCCAGGGGTTCCCTATGAACAGAGTGCAGAGTTCAGAAGTACACTACATACAAAGTGCAGGGTTTAGGGGTGTGCTACGTACAGAGTGCAGGGTTTAGTGGTGTGCTTCATGCAAAGTTTAGGGGTGCACTATGAACAGAATGCAGGGTTTAGGGGTGTGCTACATACAGAGTGCAAGGTTTAGGGGTGCACTATGAACAGAATGCAGGGTTTAGGGGTGTGCTACATACAGAGTGCAGGGTTTAGGGGTACACTATGAACAGAATGCAGGGTTTAGGGGTGTGCTACATACAGAGTGCAGGGTTTAGGGGTACACTATGAACAGAATGCAGGGATTAGGGGTGTGCTACATACAGAGTGCAAGGTTTAGAGGTGCATTATGTACAGAGCACAGAATAAAGGGGTGCACTATGCACAGTGCGGAACCCTAACTTCAATCCCCCCCCCCCCCCCAAACTTTTTCACTCCTGTGGTTTAGGTTCATGATTTGTAATACTGGTCCTGCAGCCCCTTCAATTTGTACCATAGACTGGTCCTCTTTTATAAGGATGGTGACAGGAGGTCAGGTGGACAATTTGTGATTAGTGGTTATTAATTAGCTCCCACAGTTATCTCGGTGGGTGTCATGAATAGGGGCTCCTGTGAATAAGGTGCTCAGGTTTCAGTGAGGGTTGGTTTTGTCTTGGAATGAACCATTGTTGTGGTCACCTGAGCTCAGGTCAGGGATGTAATGACATGCAAATCTGCCTTAATAGCCCGCCCTAGGGGACTTTTCACTGTCAAGGTGTTAAAGACTTGACACCACTTGAAAGGAGGCGATTCTAGTTGACAGCTTGTAGGCAGCCACATGAGAGTGGGACAGTCTTCTGAGCTAGTTTATCCAGCTTCTACTCTGTCCAGTTCATAGTCATAGATTTACAACGCTGGCTTTACATTGGTCACTTACTATGTGGTAGAGGCCTTATGGACACAACCACCTCCCCCGGGACGATGTTTTCTTTGCCCCCTCTGCTCTTTGTCCACTTCCTCTGTTTCTGGAGGTCCATTATGATCATTCTTTAAAGACAGCTCACGGCTTTTCAAAAACTGCCATCCATCTCCCACAACACAGTCAGGAATGTAGGCTAAGCATTTAGGTGGAACAAATATTTGGGCAAGAATGGACTAAAGAGTGTTAAGCAAGAATGGACCATAGATTATTGAGCAATAATGGACCATAGAGTGTTAAACAACTATGGACCATAGAGTATTGAGCATGTATGTACCATAGAGTATTGAGCATGTATGTACCATAGAGTATTGAGTATGTATGGACCATTGAATTTTAAACAAGAATGGACCACAGAATGTTGAGCAAGAATGGACCATAGAGTGCTGAGCAAGAATGAAGCCTAGAGTGTTGAGCAAGAATGGACCATACAGTAGAGTGTTGAGCAAAAATGGAGGATAGAGTGTTGATGTTGAGCATGTATGGATCATAGAGTGTTGAGCAAGGATGGACCATAGAGTGTTGAGTATAAATGGACCATAGAGTGTTGAGTATGTATGGATCATAGAGTGTTGAGCAAGAATGGACCATAGAGTATTGAGCAAGATTGGACCATAGAGTGTTTAGCATGTATGTACCATAGAGTATTGAGCATGTATAGACAATATAGACACGTGTTGAGCAACTATGGACCATAGAATATTGAGCATGTATGGATCATAGAATGTTGAGCAAGAATGGACCATAGAGTGCTGAGCAAGAATGGACCATAGAGTGTTGAGTATGTATGGACCATAGAGTATTGAGCAAGAATGGATCATAGAGTGTTGAGTATGTATGGATCATAGAGTGTTGAGCAAGAATTGAGCATTAGAATGTTGAGTATGTATGGACCATAGAATGTTGAGCATGTGTGGACCATAGAGTATTGAGCAAGAATGGACCATAGAGTATTGAGCAAGAATGGACCATAGAGTGTTGAGTATGTATGGATCATAGAGTGTTAAGCAAAAATCGGACTACAGAGTGTTGAGCAAGATTGGACCATAGAGTGTTGAGCAAGAATGAACCATAGATTGTTGAGTATGTATGGACCATAGAGTAATGAGCAAAAATGGACAATAGAGTGTTGAGTATGTATGGATCTTAAGCCCTCTACAAACGATTGGTTTGTCTGATGAAAACGGTAAGAAAACGGTGAAAAAAAATAGAACATGTTTTAAAAATTTCCTATGGATAAAAAACCGATAGAAAAAAAACAATCGTCTGTGTGGAACTCCATCGGAGAAAAATCCACGCATGCTCAGAATCAAGTCGACACATGCTCGAAAGCATCGATCTTCATTTTTCTCAGCACGTCGTAGTGTTTTACGTCACCACGTTGGACACGGTCGGATTTTTGACTGATGGTGTGTATGCAAAACTGATGAAAGTCAGCTTCATCGGATGTCCGACGAAAAAATCTGTCAGATTAGATCCCATCAGATATCCGATCATGTGTACAGGGCTTAAGAGTGTTGAGCAAGAATGGACCATAGAGTATTTAGCATGTATGCACCATAGAGTATTGAGCATGTATAGAAAATATAGAGCAAGAGTATTGAGCAAGATTGGACCATAGAGTGTTCAGCAACTATGGACCATAGAGTATTGAGAAAATATGGACCATAGAATATTGAGCAAGAATGGATCATATAATGTTGAGCAAGAATGGAGCATAGAGTGTTGAGTATGTATGGATCATAGAGTGTTGACAAAGAATGGACCATAGAGTGTTCAGCAACTATGGACCATAGAGTATTGAGAAAATATGGACCATAGAATATTGAGCAAGAATGGATCATATAATGTTGAGCAAGAATGGACCATAGAGTGTTGAGCAAGAATGGAGCATAGAGTGTTGAGTATGTATGGACCATAGAGTGTTAAGCAAGAATGGACCATAGAATTTGAGCGAACAAGCACCATAGAGTGTTGAGCAAGAATGGACCATAGAGTGTTGAACATGTATGGGCCATAGAGTGTTTGAGCAAGATTGGACCATAGAGTGTTGAACATGTATGGATCATAGAGTGTTGAGCAAGAATGGACCATAGAGTATTGAGCAATAATGGACCACAGAGTGTTGAACATGTATGGACTATAGAGTGTTGAGCAAGATTATAGCATAGAGTGTTGAGTATGTATGGATCATAGAGTGTTGAGCAAGAATTGAGCATTAGAGTGTTGAACATGTATGGACTATAGAGTGTTGAGCAAGATTGGAGCATAGAGTGTTGAGTATGTATGGATCATAGAGTGTTGAGCAAGAATGCACCATAGAATTTGAGCGAACAAGCACCATAGAGTGTTGAGCAAGAATGGACCATAGAGTGTTGAACATGTATGGGCCATAGAGTGTTTGAGCAAGATTGGACCATAGAGTGTTGAACATGTATGGGCCATAGAGTGTTTGAGCAAGATTGGACCATAGAGTGTTGAACATGTATGGGCCATAGAGTGTTTGAGCAAGATTGGACCATAGAGTGTTGTGTATGTATGGATCATAGAGTGTTGAGCAAGAATGGACCACAGAGTGTTGAACATGTATGGACTATAGAGTGTTGAGCAAGATTGGAGCATAGAGTGTTGAGTATGTATGGATCATAGAGTGTTGAGCAATAATTGAGCATTAGAGTGTTGAGTATGTATGGACCATACAGTGTTGAGAAATAATTAAGCATTAGAGTGTTGAGTATGTATAGATCATAGAATGTTGAGCAAGAATGGACCATAGAGTATTAAGCAAAAACAGACCATAGAGTGTTGAGTATGTATGGACCATACAGTGTTGAGAAATAATTAAGCATTAGAGTGTTGAGTATGTATAGATCATAGAGTGTTGAGCAAGAATGGACCTAGAGCTTGTTTTCTCGCTAGCTGTCCCATCAACACGACCACTGGGATCGACTTGCAGTAATTTGTGACCACAATGAGACAACACACCTACCTCACTCAATAGTTATCTCTCATGTTTTTTTCAATTAAAAGCCCCAGAATTTGTAAATGTGTCCCTAAAAAAATGAATTCCTGTTTTCCTAACTGAACTGTGATTTTCTAATCAACGATAGTCATACTTTCATTTCTAGTCTTTAGATCTTCGGTGTCATAGAAGCCCATATTCTTTAGCCTTCGCCATGAGATCCTCTGGGATTTCTAAGCCACCACAGAAGCTCAATGCGGCCAAAATGTTCATTCCCATCTGTTACATTTTTTATTCATCAGGTCTTCGGGGGATTTGGAGGTTTAAATTGCTTCATGTCTATCAGGCACAGGGTTTATATCTGTGTCAATGAATGTCTAGTGAAGATTTATATTTCTTTATTTTTAGATTGTTAAAGATTTTGGGCCAGATTCAGAGAGCCCTTAACTGGTGTTAGACTGGAGTCATTTCAAATTACGCGCGTTTTTTAGCTAGTCGCAAACCTCAAGCCATGAATAGACGGCTGCGGGCTTCAATTCGACTGGATTACGTGTTCGTACGCCTTCGGATCTACGCTGCAATAAAATTGCGGCCACTGGGTGGACTTCCCGTCGTTTTCCGCTTAGGGGTATGCTAATGAGCTTTTGCCGGCGATCCCAGAAATTACGATCTTCAATCGCAATCTCTTACGGCACCTTTAGTCATCTTTTTGCTGCGTAACACTATACCAGCTTTTTGCTGCTCTAATATTAGACAGCCCATGTTAAGTATGGCCGTCGTTTCCGCATCGAATTTCTACGTTTTCCGACGTCTTTTATTATTTTTTACGTAAGTCGTCCGGGAATAGGAATGTTCGTAAACGACGCTACTCAAACAACGAATGACGTAACGACGTGATTTCACGCAATGCACGGCGGGAAATTTTTGAACGGAGCATGCGCAGTTCGATCGCCGCGGGGACGAGCTTAATTTAAATGCTTCACGCCCCCCAATCGCGTATTTCGATTACGCGGCGAGAAATAGACTACGCCGCCGTAGCGTACGGGCAAAAATCTACCAGGATTCGGTGTAGAGCCTGGTGAAATACGGCAGCGTAGAGTATTTCGATTACGCAGCGCAATATTAAGTGTATGTGAATCTGGCCCTTTGTCTTTATTGTTAACAGGTCTCCGGCAGAGCAGAGTATTTCAGGAGAGGAGAGTTATAGAGGAAGGAGCAGAGTCCTCCAGCAGAGCAGAGTATTTCAGGAGAGGAGAGTTATAGAGGAAGGAGCAGAGTCCTGCAGCAGTGCAGAGTATTTCAGGAGAGAAGAGTTATAGAGGAAATAGCAGAGTCCTCCAGCAGAGCAAAGTATATCAGGAGAGGAGAGTAATAGAGGAAGGAGCAGAGTCCTCCAGCAGTGCAGAGTATTTCAGGAGAGGAGAGTTATAGAGGAAGGAGCAGAGTCCTCCAGCAGTGCAGAGTATTTCAGGAGAGGAGAGTTAGAGAGGAAGGAGCAGAGTATTTCAGGAGAGGAGATTATAGAGGAAGGAGCAGAGTCCTCCAGCAGTGCAGAGTATTTCAGGAGAGGAGAGTTAGAGAGGAAGGAGCAGAGTCCTCCAGCAGAGTATTTCAGGAGAGGAGAGTTAGAGAGGAAGGAGCAGAGTCCTCCAGCAGGGTATTTCAGAAGAGGAGAGTTAGAGTGGAAGGAGCAGAGTCATCCAGCAGGGTATTTCAGAAGAGGAGAGTTAGAGTGGAAGGAGCAGAGTCCTCCAGCAGTGCAGAGTATTTCAGGAGAGGAGAGTTATAGAGGAAGGAGCAGAGTCCTCCAGCAGAGCAGAGTATTTCAGGAGAGGAGAGTTATAGAGGAAGGAGCAGAGTCCTCCAGCAGAGCAGAGTATTTCAGAAGAGGAGAGTTAGAGTGGAAGGAGCAGTGTCCTCCAGCAGAGCAGAGTATTTCAGAAGAGGAGAGTTAGAGTGGAAGGAGCAGTGTCCTCCAGCAGAGCAGAGTATTTCAGAAGAGGAGAGTTAGAGTGGAAGGAGCAGAGTCCTCCAGCAGTGCAGAGTATTTCAGGAGAGGAGAGTTATAGAGGAAGGAGCAGAGTCCTCCAGCAGAGCAGAGTATTTCAGGAGAGGAGAGTTATAGAGGAAGGAGCAGAGTCCTCCAGCAGTGCAGAGTATCTCAGGAGAGGAATGTTATAGAGGAAGGAGCAGAGTCCTCCAGCAGTGCAGAGTATCTCAGGAGAGGAGTGTTATAGAGGAAGGAGCAGAGTCCTCCAGCAGAGCAGAGTATTTCAGAAGAGGAGAGTTAGAGTGGAAGGAGCAGAGTCCTCCAGCAGTGCAGAGTATTTCAGGAGAGGAGAGTTATAGAGGAAGGAGCAGAGTCCTCCAGCAGAGCAGAGTATTTCAGGAGAGGAGAGTTATATAGGAAGGAGCAGAGTCCTCCAGCAGTGCAGAGTATTTCAGGAGAGGAGAGTTATAGAGGAAGGAGCAGAGTCCTCCAGCAGTGCAGAGTATTTCAGGAGAGGAGAGTTATAGAGGAAGGAGCAGAGTCCTCCAGCAGAGCAGAGTATTTCAGGAGAGGAGAGGAGAGTTATATAGGAAGGAGAAGAGTTCTCCGGTAGAGTGGAGGTCACCAGAGTTGGGATGGACCTGTTACCTGCTGCTTTAGGGTTCAGTGAATGGTAGAGAGTGTGCAGGTTACACAATAATGAGTATGTGGAAAGGAATGTGTCCCGTTGACATGCTTCCCCTTGTGTAGGGGACGATCACCCCCGGTACACAGTCTGGTATTCCATATGAGAATGTCAGTTGGTGTGACGCTTGTCTCAGCTGTATGCGGGGAGAAGGTCCGTCTTCTACATTATCTCCAGTAATGGTGAAATGAGAGCCAGCTGAGCACAGACTCAATCTGCGTCCTCTGGGGACGAATCATCTTATCTCCGACTCTCATTACCCAGATGACCGTTTGCTGCAAGCGCAAAATTCTATTTGTTGACAAATGGCGCTGATGGCGGATAACGGCTATCTTATCCCCCCTTCACGCATTGCTTATGAGGCACTTTACAAGAGAGATATTCTGAATTAAATTACCATTGATTCATGGCGTGAGAAGAACACAACACATCACACTGTGGGGGTCTTTCATGTCCCCAATTTTTTGCCCGAAAGTTCATTCAACGTGACTATTTTGGAAGACTGTACAGTACATTACGTAGGTTGAAAAAGAAAACCCACATGATCATAGAGTTCAACCAAAAGAAAAAACACAAAAACCCACATTGGGAGAATCCGAAACTAAAAGATAAAAAATAAAAAAAACATTCTGAGAATCCGAAACCAAAATAAATTATTTTCTGATCTTCATTTGTTTCCAAAAAAAAAAAATCAGAACTGGATGGGCACTTACCGGACCTACATGGAACCTTTCTGTCCACCACCAAACCAAGGTAGGTAGATGCTAAAAAGTCTAATGACTAGGGGTTTCCTTCAGAGATTGCTAGGGGTTCCTTCAGAGATTACTAGGGGTTTCCTTCAGAGATTACTAGGGGTTCCTTCAGAGATTGCTAGGGGTTCCTTCAGAGATTACTAGGGGTTTCCTTCAGAGATTACTAGGGGTTTCCTTCAGAGATTGCTAGGGGTTTCCTTCAGAGATTGCTAGGGGTTCCTTCAGAGATTACTTAGGGGTTCCTTCAGAGATTATTTAGGGGTTCCTTCAGAGATTACTAGGGGTTCCTTCAGAGATTACTAGGGGTTTCCTTCAGAGATTACTAGGGGTTCCTTCAGAGATTACTAGGGGTTACTTTAGAGATTATTAGGGGTTCCTTCAGAGATTACTAAAGGGTTCCTTCAGATATTACTAGGGATTCCTCCAGCGATTACTAAGGTGTTCCGTCAGAGATTACTAGAGGTTTCTTTCAGAGATTACTAAGGGGTTCCTTCAGAGATTACTAGGGGTTTCCTTCAGAGATTACTAGGGGTTCCTTCAGAGATTGCTAGGGGTTCCTTCAGAGATTACTAGGGGTTTCCTTCAGAGATTACTAGGGGTTTCCTTCAGAGATTGCTAGGGGTTTCCTTCAGAGATTGCTAGGGGTTCCTTCAGAGATTACTTAGGGGTTCCTTCAGAGATTATTTAGGGGTTCCTTCAGAGATTACTAGGGGTTCCTTCAGAGATTACTAGGGGTTTCCTTCAGAGATTACTAGGGGTTCCTTCAGAGATTACTAGGGGTTACTTTAGAGATTATTAGGGGTTCCTTCAGAGATTACTAAAGGGTTCCTTCAGATATTACTAGGGATTCCTCCAGCGATTACTAAAGTGTTCCGTCAGAGATTACTAGAGGTTTCTTTCAGAGATTACTAAGGGGTTCCTTCAGAGATTACTAGGGGTTTCCTTCAGAGATTACTAGGGGTTCCTTCAGAGATTACTAGGGGTTCCTTCAGATATTACTAGGGATTCCTTCAGAGATTACTAAGGGGTTCCGTCAGAGATTGCTAGGGGTTTCTTTCAGAGAATGCTAGGGGTTCCTTTAGAGATTACTAAGGGGTTCCTTCAGAGATTACTAGGGGTTTCCTTCAGAGATTACTAGGGGTTCCTTCAGAGATTACTAGGGGTTCCTTCAGATATTACTAGGGATTCCTTCAGAGATTACTAAGGGGTTCCGTCAGAGATTGCTAGGGGTTTCTTTCAGAAAATGCTAGGGGTTCCTTCAGAGATTACTAAGGGGTTCCTTCAGAGATTACTAGGGGTTTCCTTCAGAGATTACTAGGGGTTCCTTCAGAGATTACTAGGGGTTCCTTCAGATATTACTAGGGATTCCTTCAGAGATTACTAGGGGTTCCTTCAGATATTACTAGGGGTTCCTTCAGAGATTACTAAGGGTTCCTTCAGAGATTACTAGGGGTTCCTTCAGAGATTACTAGGGGTTCCTTCAGAGATTACTTGGGTTTCCTTTGGAACCTTTCTGTCCGCCACCAAACCAAGGTAGGTAGATGCTGGCAGATAAAAAGTCTAATGCCGCATACACATGATCGGACATTGCAACAACAAAACCATGGATTATTTTCCGACAGGTGTTGGCTCAAATTTGTCTTGCATACACACCGTCACACAAATGTTGTCGGAAATTGCGAACATCTATAATGCGGTGACGTACAACACTACGTCGAACCGAGAAAAATGACGTTCAATGATTCCGAGCATGCGTAGAATTTTGGTGCTTCGGAATTGGCTAAACAGGATCTGAATTTCCGACAAGAACTTTTGTTGTTGGAAACATTGAGAACCAGCTCTCAATCATTTGTGTCAGAAATTCCGACAGCAAATGTCCGATGGAGCCTACACATGGTTGGAATTTCCGACACCAAGCTCACATCGAACATTTGTTGTCGGAAATTCAGATCGTGTGTACGCGGCATTAGTAGTATATTGTCTAATTGGAACTTGCATTGTCTTGTTCTTTAGGTTATAAGTGGAGTCTGAATGGCTGAGTTGGCCCCGAGGCTTTGTGTAGATCTCGGCTTCCCCAACAATGAGATCTCCCGGCCATGATTCTCAAAACAGCATGGGAGTTTTTCTGGCCCCTGCCCACCTTTGTGTGTCCCAGCTTCTCCAGTTACAGCCTCAATAATCTAAATAATTAATCCAGCAGGAATGGTGGGAACTCCTCATAATGGGAACAACAGGTGAACAGACCCGGGTACTAAGCACAGGGATGGTAGGAACCCCTTATAATGTGCACTTTAGGGGTGCAGACCTGGAAACTCAGCACAGGGATGGTGGGAACCCGTTATAATGGGCACCGCAAGTTTGCAGACCCAGGAACTCAGCGCAAGGATGGTGGGAACCCCTCATAATGGGTACAGCCATAGGTGTGCACAGGGGGTGTGCCTGGGCACACCCTAATCACTCAGTGTGGTTCAGATCCCCCCCTACTACTAAAATGAAGGAAACATCCACATACCGTAAACACTCTATGCAAAAATTTTAAGTACTGACATCTCAGAAGATAAAAGCAAGTATGTAAAATTAATCCAAAAAGAGTATAGACCATGCATGGAGATAGATATGGTCAGGGCCGTCTCTACCATAGGGCAAACAGGGGCAGCTGCCCAGGGCCCTGTCACTGTTGGGGGCCCAAAGCAACCCCCTTTAAAAAAAAAAAAAATTTTTTTTTTTTTTTTTTTTTTTTTTTTAGGGGTCCGGTGGTCCGGAGGTCCCCAGGGGCCCGGAGGCCCCCAGGGACCAAGATGGCAACCCCCCCTTTTTTTTATTTATTTTTAAATAAAAAAATATATTTATTTTATATATTTTTATTTTATTTTTTATTAAAGGGCCAATTTTTTAAATATATTTTTATTTTTTATTAAAGGGCCATTTTTTTAGGGGTCCCCAGGGACCCGGAGGCCCCCAGGGCCCCAGATGACAACCCCCCTTTTTTTTTTTTTATAAAAATATATATTTATTTTATATATTTTTATTTTATTTTTTATTAAAGGGACAATTTTTTTTTAGAGGTCTGGAGGTCCCCAGGGGCCCGTAGTTCCCCAGGGCCCCGGATGACGACCCCCCTTTTTTATAAAAAAAAAAAAACTTTTTTATATATTTATTTTAATATATATATATATATATATATATATATATATATATATATATATATATATATATATTATATATATTATATAATATAAATGTTATTATTATTAAAGGACCCAGAGGTCCCCAGGGCCCTGGATGGCAACCCCCCTTTTTAAAAAAAATGTTTTTATATATTTTTTTTTTCTTTTTCTTTTTTTTTTTTTTATATATATATATTATATATATATATATATATATAAATTAAAGGGCTCAGAGGTCCCCAGGCCCCATGTGGCAATCACCCTTTTTTATTTTTTTTTATAAATGTTTATTTTTTTATTTTTGTTTATATTTTTTTATTATTAAAGGGCCCAGAGGTTCCCAGGGCCCTGGATGGCAACCCCACTTTTTTTTTATAAGTGTTTATTTTTAATATATTTTTTTTATTTTATTTTTTTATTAAAGGGTCCAGAGGTCCCGGATGGCAACCCCCCTTTTTTTGTAGTTTATTTTTCTAAAAAAAAAAAAAAAATTATTAAAGGGCCCAGAGGTTCCCAGATGGCAACCCCCTTTTTTAAAAAAAAAATATATATTTTTTATATATATTTTTTATTTCTTTTTTTCTTTTTATTAAAGGGCCCAGAGGTCCCCAGGGCCCCGGATGGCTACACCCCTTTTTTTATATCTATTTTTGCGTCTCAATTTAAGGGGGCAGCGCCCCCCCCCCCCCCCCCCCCGTTCTCTGCTCCAGGGGGCCCATGCCTGAAGCTGTGTAAGGGGCCCCATAATTCCTGATGGCGGGCCCTGCCGCCCGTTAAGCCCCTGTGCTGCCCACAAATCAGGCTGAAAATCATCAGCGGCACACAGCCAGTGACAGTACTGCTTCCCTTCCCAGTGTTTTAAAATGTACAGAACCCCTGGCTTCCCTTTAGACGTGCACTTCTCCCTTCCTGCCACTGGGTGCTGCTTGTATATAAAAGTGAACTAGAATGTGATTTTATAACATCCCCAGTTTGCTAATCCCGAGGCTGACTTCTTCATGTCCTGCTCTTCAATGTATGTCACTGTTTGCTAATCTATATTGTAAATAGAAGTTTTCTGTAGAGTGTGCCCAAAGTCTTTATAATATTTGATGATTCATTGCAGGTCTGGTCAGTGTTTTAAAAAGTTCCTGTATTTTACACCTGTCATGGAATGGGGTCACATCACCGTCTGTCCATTCTGCTTTAGCACCATGGGACCCCAGGCCATGCCATGTGTAAAATAGAGGAACTCTTTAAGTCACAGACCAGACCTGCAGTCCAGGCTGAGTAAGGCCTCAGAGCACATGGCATTACTGTCTGTATTTAACTGCTTGATGGGCTTATTTTGGGCCTGACTGGTTCACATGTATGTGTTTTGGCGGCCCACATTTGTGCAGGCACAGCAGCCCATTCATTTGATGCCTCATGTCATAGGCTGCGCACACGGCACACCTATGCCCATCAAGCAATGAAATACAGCACTGTCTGTCCATTCTGCTGTCTGCTGTGACTTATCTGCAGTTCCTGCACTGTCAAACTCACTGCATTTTTAGATGTTTAGGTCATGCTTTTAAAAACACTGTGCGTTTGTGTGTGCAAGAACTGCAGGTAAGTAGCATGGTGCAAAAGCAGAATGGATTTCAAGGCAACTGATTTTTAAAATGCTGAATGCACCTTTTTCCTGCAGGAAACAAAGGCATGGCAGCCCATTCAAATCAATGCTGTGCCTGCAGAAATGAGGGCCGCCAAAACACATACATGTGAACCAGCCAGGCCCAAAATAAGCTAAAGGGGGGGCCCAAAAAAAATGTTTGCCCAGGGCCCAAACCATATTAAAGACGG
Organism: Rana kukunoris; assembly: GCA_029574335.1. Classification (NCBI taxonomy): domain Eukaryota; kingdom Metazoa; phylum Chordata; class Amphibia; order Anura; family Ranidae; genus Rana; species Rana kukunoris. The sequence continues at coordinate 724,969,429 of CM056049.1, read as the reverse complement.
CCCTGGATATGGTTGATGTACACAGCAGGACAAGTGTGGCAACGGCACGTACATAAGCTCCCCCTACATGTTTCGTCACAACTGACGTCATCGGAGGCATGTGATTCCTATGTGTGTTGTGGATGAACAGGAAGCCACTCAGCACAGAGCACTTCCCATTCATTCTCAGCCCTTTGCAGCTGAGGCTGCAGAGAAAGTCATGTGTATTTGAGTTTTTGGGGTGCACACCCTAATGCAAGGTGTGCAGACCCAGGAACTCAGCACAGGGAAGGTGGGAGCCCCTCGTCATGGGCACAGCAGGTTTATAGACCCAGGAACCCCTCAAAAGGTACACCTTAGTGGTGCAGACCTAGGAAACTAGCACAGAGCAAGTGGGAGCCCCTCCTAATAGGCACAGCAAGTATGCAAACCTGGGAACTTAGCACAGGGATGGTGGGGACCCCTCAAAATGGGCACAGCGGGTGTACGGACCTGGAAAACTCAGCACAGGGATGGTGGGAACCTCTCATAATGGGAAGAACAGGTGAACAGACCCGGGAACTCAGCACAGGGATGGTGGGAACACCTCATAATGATCACCATAGGGGTGCAGACCTGGGAAACCAGCACCGGGATAGTCCGAACCCCTCATTATGGGCACAGCAGGTGTACAGACCCAGGAAACTCAGCATGGGGACCCCTCATAATGGCAAGAACAGGTGACCGGACCCAGGTACTCAGCACAGGGATGGTGGGGACCCCTCATAATGGCAAGAACAGGTGACCGGACCCAGGTACTCAGCACAGGCATGGTGGGAACCACTCATAATGAGCACCATAGGACCGTAGACCTGGGAAACCAGCACTGGGATGGTCCAAACCCCTCATAATGGGAACAACAGGTGAAAAGATCCAAGCACTCAGCACAGGGATGGTGGGAACCCCTCATAATTGGCACAGCAGGTGTACAGACCTGGAAACTCAGCACAGGGATGGAGGGAACCTTTCATAATGGGCACAGTGGGTGTACAGACCTGAAACTCAGGGATGGTGTGAAGCCTCATAATGGTCACCTTAGGGGTGCATACCTGGGAAGCCAGCACAGGGATGATGGGAGCCCGGGAGCCCCTCATAATGGGCACAGCAATTATGCAGACCTGGGGAATGAGTGCAGGAATGATGAGAACCCCTCACAATCTTACTTATTTATACACATCTGACATATTTTATAGTGCTGTACAGAGGAGCTTACACTCTAATGTCCCCCCCCCCCACAATAACACACTATCATTATTATACATTTAAATAGCTCTGACATATACCACAGTGCTGTACAGAGAACACTGAGCCAGTCACATCAGTCTTTGCACCAAAGGAGCTTACACTCCAAACTACCCACCACTATATATGAAGATTGTTATGTGTTACTATTATTATAAATGATTATTGCCCTTATTATAATGAGATAATTCTGCAGTCTTGTGTATATTGTTGGATCGCAGGCCATGCTGATAATCAAATTACCCTTCTGTGGGTGTCGAGGGTCCTATCACACCTTTGCATATGCTGCAATGCATGTGTTTGATGTGTGGGCCATTGTAGGTGTTTATTTGCATCTCTTGCATGTTTTTGAATGGCTTATATGCTTGCATTTTGTTGGTAATGCATTATGCAAAGAGAGACAGGAACAGAATCAGGATAACGATATTCTGTGCTTCACATGTGGGCAAAATGCGCAAAGATGACCGGTACGACTTTTTGTGCTTTGACATAAAGTGCCAAAGAATGCTATGGCAATTGTATTTATTTTTTAAGGCATAGTCCATCATAAAAAAATAAAATAAAAACAAAATAAATGCACAGCCAAAAAAAAATGTAAAAATAAAAATTAGTGCTTTGCATCAGGAAAGCGGCCTGCTTTGCTGAGTCCCTTTCCTGCAGGGGCAGATGGGACTTGTAGTATTTTATTCCAGGAATACCTATGAATGGATGACGTGGCTGTGCGGACGGAGACATACACAGCTCCACTCAATTAAATAAATGACGGGATTCCCCAAGAAGATTCACCTTGCAATTTCGGTAAGGGCCAGTATAGGTTTTGGGGATGGGGTATGCAGCCATGTAATACTCTAAAGCAGCCACTCTCAACCGGGGCTAAATGGAACCCTAAGGTTCCTTCAGATATTACTAGGGGTTCGTTCAGAGATTACTAGGGGTTCCTTCAGAGATAACTAGGGGTTCCTTCAGAGTTTGCTAGGGGTTCCTTCAGAGATTACTAGGAGTTCCTTCAGATATTACTAGGGATTTCTTCAGAGATTACTAGGGGTTCCTTCAGAGATTACTAGGGGTTTCCTTCAGAGTTTGCTAGGGGTTCCTTCAGAGATTACTAGGAGTTCCTTCAGATATTACTAGGGATTTCTTCAGAGATTACTAGGGGTTTCCTTCAGAGTTTGCTAGGGGTTCCTTCAGAGATTACTAGGGGTTCCTTCAGATATTACTAGGGATTTCTTCAGAGATTACTAGGGGTTCCTTCAGAGATTACTAGGGGTTCCTTCAGAGATAACTAGGGATTCCTTCAGAGATTACTAGGGGTTTCCTTCAGAGTTTGCTAGGGGTTCCTTCAGAGATTAGTAGGGGTTCCTTCAGATATTACTAGGGATTTCTTCAGAGATTACTAGGGGTTCCTTCAGAGATTACTAGGAGTTCCTTCAGTTATTACTAGGGGTTCCTTCACTAGGGTTCCTTCAGATATTACAGGGGGTTTCCTTCAGATTACTACCCTTCATACCATCACTAGGGGTTCCTTCAGAGATTACTAGGGGTTCCTTCAGATACTTAGGGGTTTCTTCAGAGAAAAACTACCCAAACAACCCTCAAGATTACTAAACCACATAACCCAGGGGTTCCTACAGAGAACATCCTTCAGGTTCCTTCAGAGACTACTAGGGTTCCTTCAAAGATTACTAGGGGTTCCTTCAAATATTACTAGGGTTCCTTCAGAGATTACTAGGGGTTCCTTCAAAATTACTACCCACCAAGAGAGGGTTCCTTCAGAGATTATAGGGTTCCTTCAATATTACTAAGAGGTTCCTTCAGATATTACTAGAGGTTCCTTCAGAGATTACTAAGGGTTCCTTCAGAATTACTAAAGGTTTCCTTCAGAGATTAACTAGGTTCCGTTCAGATTTCTAGGGGTTCCCCTCCAGATTTTATAGGGGTTCCTCCAAGATTACTTCCTTCAGAGATACCTACACCCTTCAGAGACCCAACCCCCCCCCCAACCCCCATCCCACCACCACCAAAAATCCCACTGCATACCCCCAACCCCCCAAACCCAAAACCAACCAAACTACCCCTACAAAATTTTTTTCCACACCCCAAATTTTTTTTTTCCACTGTTCCCCAAGACCTGAAAATAATTTCAAGGGTTCCTCAGGGGTAATACATTTTGAGAATAGCTGCCATAAAGCTAGTGAAAAGCTAAATGTGCACCAAATACAATGTGAAAGAAACAATAAGAAAATAGAGGGGACCAAAGTATCCCCATGTGGTTGCAAATAAAATGGCGGCCTCCCCTTTCCTCTATGTAAAAGGTTTCAATGCCATTTCCAAGATGACGTCATCACGTCACGTCATGGCGCTTTTTCAGCCTAAAACATCACCATCTAGTGGGGGCAGGTGGGCAGTGTGACAACTATAGTCACCCTATAAGTAGGGATCTGACCCAATCAGGTGATTCATTAGGGAGTTAATCCATTAGCATATTATGGTATGAGAAGGACAATAATATTAGACCCAATGGTAATGGAAAAATGCCCGTATGGCTTTTTTGTATTTTTCAATGTCCCTCCATTTTATTTTTCATTTCTTTTACATTTTATTTGGTGCGTGCATAGTTAGCGTTTCACTGCCATAAAAAACTGAATTTCTAAGAGATTCCTCCATTCATGATAAAAGCGTAGATGGAAGAATCCTCCCATTTTTAATGTGGTCTTATAATTTTTTTTAAGGCCTCCTAGATGTTTATAGGCTATCTATGGTGACCAAACCTTGAGAAACGTATCATAAGAGACGATAGTGGTCCTCTTCTCGTTAATCAATGTGCCTGTTGTTCTTTGCTGATAACTGAGATAAGGTGACCACCACATGCTCATGATTGTTTAGTTGCACCAAACATATAAAAGATACTAGGTTGACACAAAAGCTCATGCAACGGATCCCATAGGCTCGGATGCAATATCATCGGATTCAATGGTAGATTTGTATCCACAGTTTCTTGGACAGGTCAACCATGTGGAGTACACATCATATCTTGACCTTCCATCCCACGAAAATATAACATGTTGTAAGATGGGACATACATTATTTGGCGATACGTGTCGGTGTAAAATACCACTGGCACAGGGCCTGTGCTGACATCTGGGAGAGGATCCGTGGTCTTCAGGTTTTTTTCCTCAACACTACCAGAGGCCTCTCTTCAGGGGAGCCCTCACCAAGTTCTTGGAGGACCAGCTTTGGCAGGTCCCTAAGGAGCGCTGTCCACCCGGATTATGCCTGGATAGACCATAGAGTGCCTTTTCCCTGTCAGGAGTCATTGAGGCCATTTGTCTTTGGAGGTTGGTTGATTATTGCACCCTTTTTTGTGCTGGGTTTTAACAGTTCACTTTTTTTTGTTTGCTGGGGAACGACCTATCACCGCATAGTGGGGCTCCAAAAAAATACCGCCGGCACATACCTTTATTGACATGGACCATAGGGTGAGTACATGGATTGAAAACTGGCTACAAGGGCGAGTTTCAGAGGGTGGTGATAAATCCGGAGTACTCAGAATGGTCAGGGGTGGGTAGTGGGGTCCCTTAGGGTTCTGTGCTGGGACCAATCCTATTTAGTTTGTTCATAAATGACCTGGAGGATGGGATAAGCAGTACAATCTCTGTATTTGTGGACGATACTAAGCTAAGCAGGGCAATAACTTCTCTGCAGGATGTGGAAACCTTGCAAAAAGATCTGAACAAATTAATGGGGTGGGCAACTACATGGCAAATGAGGTTTAATGTAGAAAATTTTTAAATAATTCATTTGGGTGGCAAAGATATAAATGTAATCTATACACTGGGGGAGTCTAGGATGGAAAAGGACCCAGGGGTCCTAGTAGACTATAGGCTCAGCAATGCCAAGCTGCTGCTAATAAAGCAAACAGAATATTGGCATTAAAAAGGGGATTAACTCCAGATATAAAACGATAATTCTCCCGCTCTACAAGACTCTGGTCCGGCCGCACCTGGAGTATACTGTCCCGTTCTGGGCACCAGTCCTCAGGGAGGATGTACTGGAAATGGAGAGAGTGCAAAGAAGGGCAACAAAGCTAATAAAAGGGTCTGGAGGATATTAGTAATGAGGAAAGGTTGGGAGCACTGAACTTATTCTCTCTGGAGAAGAGACGCTTGAGAGGACATATGATTTCAATTTACAAATACCGTACTGGTGACCCCACAATAGGGAGAAAACATTTTTGTGGAAGGGAGTTTAACAAGACATGTGGTCACTCATTAAAATTAGAAGAAAAGAGGTTTAACCTTAAACTACGTAGAGGGTTCTTTACTGTAAGAGTGGCAAGGATGTGGAATTCCCTTCCACAGGCGGTGGTCTCAGCGGGGAGCATCAATAGTTTAAAAAAACGATTAGATAAGCATCTGAACGACCACAACATACAGGGATATACAATGTAATGCTGACATATAATCACACACAGAGGTTGGACTTGATGGACTTGTGTCTAGTTTCAACCTCACCTACTATGTAACATAACCTTCTATGACTTTTCCACAACAGGAATATTATTGGAAGTCTTGGAGGTGAGGGTCATAACTTCAGACCTTAACAGGCTTTTTTTTTTAATCGTGTTCTCCTTTCAATTGAGCAAATTATTGTTGGAATGTGTAGTAGTAGAAGAAGAGTAGGAAGAATATGAGACAAGGTTGCGTCCATGAGGGTCCTTGTTGCAGATATATGTTCAGAAGTGGTGAAGGAAGTGGATGGGATTTCTACACTTTACTGCAGAAAAATAGAAAATTGTAGGTGATGCCTGAAATTGGGGCAAGTGATGACGGTGCCTCTGATGAGACCCCCATTGAGCTGGGTGAACACAGTAACAGTATATTGAACGGAAGGAATGTGTGCTTTGTATAGGACCAACAATGGCTTTGTTCTCCATCCAGGACATAGAATGGGAAGTCTCCAGCCACACATAACCTCCGATGAACTGGATTGTCCGCAGGACACAGGAGTCTGAGCAAGAAGAGCACAAAGATCCGCAGGACAGAGTAGGGGGTCGGGATCCCAGTATCTTCTTCTTTATCTCTTATCATCGCGGTCATACAATCCACATTCCTGCCAACAGAAAACAGAAAACAGGTCATCGAAAGTATTGTCAGTGCTGTTGGGTTGTTCATTGAATTACTGAAGTTTTAGGCCCCTTTCCCACACCAACAGACCGATCGGGTCCACCTGTCTGTTTTTTCAGGTGGACCCAATTGGACCACCCATTGTTCTCTATGGCAGTGTTTCCCAACTCCAGTCATCAAGGCACGCCAACAGGTCATGTTTTTCCCAGGATTTCCCTCAATTGAAACAGCTGTGGTGATTACTAAGGCAGTGAAACTGATCGAATCACCTGTGCAAAATAATGGAAATCCTGAAAACATGACC